>RXPK01002937.1:0-92902 GCA_004143645.1 Protaetia brevitarsis | reverse complement strand
CGAACTATATCGCAGTCGATTCGTAATTTAGCTATTTTGCTGGAATTTGGTGTACATGGGCAAATATACAAAACAAATTTACTCACCTTAACTTCTGTTTAATTTCTTCTAACCTTTTTCCCTTATTTTTACTATTATCCTCATACGTCTTGCATTTATTTTGCAGATCTGAAACAACCTTTGCACGATCATTTACTTCGTCTTCCACGTCTCGTATCTGTTAAAGAAAGATCTTCAGTTGTTTTTTTTAAGAACTCAGTTTAATAATTAAGATGTATGAAAACATACTCGTGCCCAGAGTAGTTCCGCTTGCCTCATTCTTAACCTATCCACATTTTTGAAAATTTCCATTTTCCGCTGTAATTCCTTCCTTGTATTATACAACTCTCTACATAATAATTCTTCAAGAGATTTTTCTAAGCCAGTTGCCCGCATAAATAAAATAAATTTTTGTTTGGGATCATTGGTATTCAAAAAGTTACGAGAAGTATCTTCATTAAGTATGCAAACTGGATTATCTATTTGAATGTTTAAGTGATCGAGAGCAGATTTGATATCTTTGGCTGATTCTGATATAACTTTTCCTGAAAGAGATTAGGTAATTAATCACACCATTAGTTGCATCACAAATATTAGTTATTCCCCACGGTTGAACCGGAAGTACCCTCTATTTTTTTTATTTAAATGGAACGCCCTTTATAATTTTGCAGATTATAATACACCTTGTCTTTTTTCCGAATTCGGCCAAATTGGTTTTAGCACCTTTTTCCGTAAATAATGAAAAGTCAATTAGTTTGCCATAATCCCAGAGGGACTGGTACAATACATCCATAAGTATCAGTGCCTAGAAGTGTCAACTACAACCCGAAGCTTTGCCCAGCAGCAAACAAAAGGTATTATCATTTAGTAGGCAATTGTTGGCAAACAGTCAAGTTTATTTAATTCACGGCCATCGAATTACTGATTGTGCGGATGTAAATGATGCATTTAAATGACAGAGAGCGTATTGAAATTTTAATGATAATCGAGTTTGGCGATCGTGTTAGAACTCATGAAGAAGTGTGTCATCTTTTTAATGGTTTGCATCCCGAAGCAATTCCTATAACACGTTCAGCTGCCACTAAAACGTATTAGTATGACTGAAACGGTTAAAAATTTACCAAAAACATGAAGACCGCAACTAAAGGCCGCTTTACAGTTCGCAATTTTTCGTATTGCGAGCAATACAAATAGCAATTCAATGGATTTCGATCAGCTGTGTGCAATCTTATTGGTGTTGCACGGAATAGAACGTGTTCTAATTTTTTATTGCGGGCAATTCTATTGCACGCAATACGCTTATATAACATTGGAAGAATCATCTCAAACTTCTGTCACAACTTTAGCATTAAACCACGGTATAAGTCGTCGTTCTGTAGGAAAAATATTGAAAAGAGAAAAGTTCTATTCGTATAAAGTGCACTTACTTTAAGTTGTTAGATGATAATTTTGACCGACACTTGGAGTTTTGCGAAAGAATGATGATAATTTATAATGCAGACGAACATTTTGCATCTAATAATATTTTCTGACGAAGCAACTTTCTATTTAAATGGAACAGTTAATCGCAATAATTCCAGGTAGTGGTCGAATGGAAATCCTCACTGGATTCATGAAGCCCATACTCAACATCCTCAAAAGCTAAATGTTTGGACGGGAATTGTTGAAAACAACCTTATAGGTCCTTTCTTTAATAGAAGGAAACTTGAATGAGGAAACGTATTTGGATCTATTGAGAAACCACATTATACCTGCACTTCAATACAATGAGGAGTTGCCTCAAAGTTTTTGGTTTCAACAGGATGGAGCGTCTCCCCACTGTGATAGGCGAGTTACGAATTTTTTTGGATGCTACTTTCCCAAATCAATGGATTGGACATATAGGATTCATAGAGCCGCCTGTACATCCTCCAGATCTTAGTCCATTTGATTTTTATCTTTGGGGTTTTCTCAAATCTCGTGTTTACGTCAAACAACCAACTACTTTGCAGGAGTTAAAACAAAGAATAGTCAATGTATGTGATTTAATCCGCAGAGAAGTTTTGGAAAAGGTAACAGGTATTTGGTGGAAAACTTACGTATTGTCAGGAGGTAAAGGTCGAGCATTTTTAACATTTTAAATAAGTTCGTTTTATAAGATGACTATCATTTTGTTATCAATTTACAATAAATAAAATTAATTGTTCAGTAAATGTGAAGTGTTTTATCTCCCCATTACTTACAGATAATGGTGCTAAAACCAGTATGGTTGAATTCGGAAAAACAAGGTCTATTATAATCTGCAAGAATATACAGAATGTTCCATTTAAATAAAAAAATAGAGGGGACTTGTTGAACCGCGAGTACAGTCACAACAACAAAATCGAAATCAGATGTATTATATTTCGTTACATTTATCTGCAAAGTTTCGTCAACACCATCCTCTCCGTTTTAAAGTTATTTGCTTGGTTCCATACTTTATCCCAATCCTGTATACGTGTTGTAATAACATGATATGCCGCAAATAAAGAAAAAGCTTTGAAGTTTTAGAAAAAAAATCATGAAACTTTTCAATTTAAAATTGAAGTATTTTGGTGAGGCTTATCATGTTATTACAATAAGCCCTTCATCTTCATATTCTAAATTTACAAAAAGAAAATTCTTTTTTGAAAGTTATAGACAAGGAGGCAGATATGGCTGGCAAAAGGTTGTAGCTTATATGGTAACAATATTATTTTAACAATTTTCTGAAATTTTTGACTATATTATAGTAAAACTTTAGATCTTACCCGCTGCTGTTTTAATTTTGTGAGTAATATTGCCATTAGCAGTAAAATGCCTCTCTATAATAATTCTATTTCCATAAGTGGATGGACGATATGCCTCATGGCCAATATTGTCTAAAACTACTTCAATAGTGGCTGATGACTGTCCCGCCTTTATAAAATCTTAAATACAATTCTTTTAATACGGCATCATCATATATTCTATAAAACATTTACCTTGATACTGGTTTCGTGATTTGTAAGACTAGCTTTTCCACTTAAACCGACAACAAGTGCTGTTAAAATAGCACTTTTACCAGAACCGTTACGTCCAACAATATAGTTAATATTATTCTGCAAATTTACCTCTAAGTGGGCGTGGCACATGAAATTCTTCAGCGTAATCCGACTAATGGTTCCAGCCCGTTTCTATAAAATACTTCATCAAACTTCTACAGATTCTAAAAGGAACAAATATATACCTGTATTCCACTAGATGTAGATGTACTATCTTGATTATTTTTAGTTCTTTTCCCTTTAGTTGGAGAACTATCTTCATTTTTCTGCGACGAAGGTCTTTTTCGATTGGCACTCATGTTATAGGTTAAAACTTAATACTGCTAATAGTTCTTTAGCGTTAAACGCAACAGAACAAAAACTACGAAGGCTATAAATGGATAATTTTACACAAAATAAATTATCGGTGAATACCCAATTTGGCATATTGTGAGGTTAAGATAAGATATGATTAGATATCTGATTGATTAAAAATGATTCCTAAATTCATTGGTTTAATGTTAATCTTCCTAACATATTGTATAATTTCCTGGAAAGTATTTCTTTCTCTTTTTATTTTTTACTTTACACAATTAGCTTTAAAGCTAATTAAAACTTAAGCGCGCAGATGAGAAATCAAATCCAATTTTTATTTATTACTTATATGTACATGCTTACGTAATTAGTACAATAGGATTAGTCACGTATTAGTTATGCTAGATAATTATTATATATGTATATATCATGATTTATACAATATGTGTTATATTGACATCCTACACCCTAAAAAAAATGTGTAAAATTACCCAAAAAATAGGAAACTGGGCTACCTCCTATTTTTGGGGTAAATTTACACCTATACCCCAAATATGTATACCTGTTTACATTTTTCACATACTTGTGGAATATTCTTTGAAAGCGTGGTAATTTTCCCTGGTAAATTGACATTTCTAGAGTAATATTCCCTAATGGAATGGAATAATTTTACCACACCTTCCCCCTAAATATACCTCAAAAATAGGAGGCAACTGGGCTACTTCCTATTTTTGGGGTAAATTTGCACATTTTTTTTTAATATGTAGATTAGAGTAACAACAAAGAAATTAGAAATTATTGATTATTAGGTTTTTTATTATCCAGAAATGTTAAGTTCAAGTTATCTAATAACATGTTTATGTCATTTAGAACTTTCATGCAGATTCTCCATTTCAATATTCAAGATATACCATATATAATATTAGATTTAATTTTAATAATTTCTGAAGGATATATTAATTAGTTGGATTACAGAGAGTTTACAAGAATTTCAATATATTTTGCAAGAATAAGCAATGTTTTAAAGAGTAAACATTTTGGGAGAAAGGTCGATAGGAAAAGCCAATAGTTACTAATAATTGTATTGTATTCATAATACAAAGATCTAGTTTTCTTATATATTTACTTTTATACACGATCAACATCAAATATGTTTTTTGCTTTAGGTACATACCTGTTCATCTGACAGGCAAGGCATGTATGCGTAAAAACTAGCAATATAAAGGATAATCGCAATTATACTTTCTTTATTTTAACAGTTAAAAACGTTACATTATAAACAACATACAAAATATATGCAGTGCGATATTATAAGTACGTAAATAATAACGATATGTATCATAGAAATTAGTTTGGATGTTCGATTTTGGGTTGTGGTGTGTCAGGCACAGGCGTAACTGTTGGTTTAGCTGGTCCGGTTTGCGTTATTGGTACTACTCGTTCTGTATTTTGCGGTTTAAGAGATTTCTTAGGAGCGCTAACTGTTAAAATTCCATCGGAAGACAAAGTGGAGACGACGTCATTGATATCGTGGTCCACTGGCAGGATGAATCTTCTGACGAAATGCCTGGAAATATACCCATGTTCGTCCTGTTTCTCTTCGTGTTTGCCTTCGACTACAATGCTATTATTGGATGTTTTGACGGTAATTTCGTTAGATGCGAATTGCTGGACGTCGAGTATTACTTGGAACTTTTCGCTATCGTTGGCAATGGTGGAGCCAGAGTCTTGATGGGACAAAATGTTACTACGCCATGGTTTAAGGTATCTGGAATTTGTTAGGCTTAAAGAGTCAAGGTGTATTGTGTGTACGTCATCATCACGTATGAAAGGTACATCTTGACGTGTTAGAAAGACATACTGGCGATCTTTCTGTGTTTTGGCGTGATGAGTTAATATTTCCATAACCTTGCCCATGTTGATTTTATCCTACACGAAGAGAAAAGGTAAGATAAATATATTTGTTTTAAATAGTTATTCTTTTATTACCATAAATACGTCGAATTCGTCTAAAAAATAAAACGGAAGATTTGTACATTGCCACAAGGCGTATAGAAATACTACAGTGAAAAAAGGACATTCACCACAGGAAAGATTACTAGTAGCTGTGTCTCCCTGGGAACTATGTCGTGGTATGACCATTAACTCCAATGTTTTATTGATTGTGTCTATTTCTAAATTACCCTAAAAAGAACAAAGCAATAATAGTTGCATTTAAATAAGGTTCTGTACAGGTTGACAAATCATTATGATATTTTCCATATAACATTTGTTTATATATAACATAGTCTATTTGTATAAAGAAATTTAAATGTAAAACTAACAAAAACAATACCTTTCATGATTTTATGAATTATGTGAAGCATTTGTTGCAGTTAATTTTTTTTTTGTTGTATTCTTATTTTTCGCATTCCTCTGACTTATTGTCCTATATCAATGTTTTTTGATCTAAATGGATTAATAAATATTATTATTGCCGCGGTTGCGCGGCGGATTAGCTCGCGAATGAACCGCCGCGCGGGGCGGGGCGGAAGACCCGCTTCTCCAGTAGGAGATTAAGGGGGCTTCTATTTAGCCTAGGCCGTGTGGCTAGCCTCGTGGGCCCGAAGGACGCGCAAAGACCCTAGTAGTACTTGTTTCTGCATGTTGCAGATAGTGGGGTACAGATGCTTAAGTTCCAATACGCCAATGTGTTAGAGGTGCTTGTGTGTGGATTGTAGGACTCCTCCCATGACTCCAATAATTACCGGTAAATTTAATTTTGTAGCCGTCATAACTAAGTCTGACCTGGTAGAGTAGGTCTCGGTACTTATCTATCTTTTCTTGTTCTTTTTCAGCTAATTTCGTCTCACATGGGCAGGACATCGCAGTTACGTATAAGGCTTTTTTTTTTCAAAATCCAATAGCACCATATCCGGTTTATTCGCGGATAGTCGTGTCGTAGTCGAAAAGGTGAAGTTACAGAAGATTTTCACTCGGCTGTTGGGAACCATAGTGGGAACACTCTGGTTATGGTACGTATCTATCTTTTCTTGTTCTTTTTCAGCTAATTTCGTCTCACATGGGCAGGACATCGCAGTTACGTATAAGGCTTTTTTTTTTCAAAATCCAATAGCACCATATCCGGTTTATTCGCGGATAGTCGTGTCGTAGTCGAAAAGGTGAAGTTACAGAAGATTTTCACTCGGCTGTTGGGAACCATAGTGGGAACACTCTGGTTATGGTACGTGGGCAAGAGTTTCTCATCAACAGCAAACAAGTAGCACAGCTGATAGTACAGCACTTTCAGAGTCATATGCTGAAAGGAGGTGCATCGACGTCTCTTCTGACCACTTGCAGGCTCTGCAGCGACTGTCCTGGATGTCAAGATACAGGATCCGCTTCTGGTGGGATAGTGTATAGAAAATTATATTAGTATTATTATTATTATTATTAATTTTTTTTTCCTATTCGGCGCCGTACAGCTCGCGAATGCGAGATGTCTTCAATACCAGTCTGCTTCGCTCCAAACGATTAGCAGGCGGGACCTCTGTCCTAGGTTGCTGGATGGGCAGCTTCATGCTGTCCCAGGATGATATTATTATTCGCTTTCAATAGCGCTAGATGGGATGTTATCGTGGACGCCTTGGAAAACCCGCTTCCACACCCCGCATTACCTTCTGCGGATGTTGCGGAGGTACCTGGCGGACAGAGTGCTTAGGTAGGAAATGACGGAGGGATGGCGCACGGTGAGGATAACGGCGGGAGTCGCCCAGGGATCCATCCTGGGACCAGACTTGTGGAACATCTCTTACGATGGCAGCCTCCGTATGGAGGTGCCTGCTGATGCCTACCTGGTTGGCTACGCTGATGACATCGCGGCCGTGATTGTCGCTACCGACATCGAGGACGCTCAGAGGCGGCTCAATCATGTCATGAGGAGGATCACCATCTGGATGGACAAACATGGCCACCCAAAAAACGGAAGTTGTACTGTTTACCGAATGTAGGATACCTCTGCGAATACCGCTAGTGGTCGATACCGAGATGATCACGACATCCGAGTCTGTGAGGTACCTAGGAGTACACCTGGACAGTCGCATAACGTACTGGGACCATATTTGCTTCGTGACAAATAAAGCGGCCCAGAAGGTCACCCTATTCAGCCGACTGATGGCCAACGTCGGTGGGCCATCAGCAAGTAAACGCCGACTTCTGATGTCGGTATCGGAGTCCATTCTCCTGTACGGCAGTGAGATCTGGGCAGACGCGCTTTGAAAGCAGAAATACCTCAAGAGGATGGCCGCCGTCCAAAGAAGGTCGATAGCGAGTTCTTACAGGACGGTAGTTATAGCAGGAGTAATCCCTATAGACCTTCTAGCCAAGGAGAGAAAGGCAAATCTACCTGGATAAGCTGGAAGGCGGATCAACAGGCAGACGGGATATGAGAGAGCGTACCATGCGACTCTGGCAGAAGCGATGGGACGCGGACACAAAAGGCAGATGGACGGCCGAATTGATTAGGGATCTCTCAGTCTGGATGGACAGGGATCACGGAGAGGTCGACTATTACCTCACTCAGGTGCTGACGGGAGACGTACCACGACAGCGACCGTGACGATGCTCGCCATACATTCTTCGAATGCGTAAGGTGGAAGTCGCACAGAGATGAGCTGGAACGAGATGTCGGGATTTTTGTCGGGAAATTTAACTCGAACGATGATGCCAAGCCGGGACGCATGGCATAGGGTCTCCGCTTTCGCCAAGACGATTTTGATAACCAAGAAGCAGGAGATGGACGGATGTTAAATACGGGGCACCACGTCGACGGAATGTGAAAAATGATACCGAGGTGGAATCTTGCTTGACGGGGAGATGTTTTAGAGACCCAGTGGAGGCTGCTGAAAGATCCGCGCATTACTGGGAGGCAAAGAAAGATCTGCGTCGCGCGATCAACCTTAGCAAAGCACGTCGCCAGATCTTGCACACTGTGAATAAGGCTGCGAAGATGACGGCTGATCCGAGCAGATTAATGGCCAACGTCGGCGGTCCCAGCGCGAGTAAGCGCAGGTTGCTGATGACAGCAGTGCAATCTGTTATATTGTATGGCGCGGAAGTGTGGGCAGATGCACTAAAAAAGGAGCTGTATTGCAAGAGACTTGCGCAAGTACAGAGGAGGGGCGCGCTGCTGGTTGCCAATGCCTATCGCACGGTGTCAGAGCCCGCGGTCTTCGTAATAGCGGGTATTATGCCGGTTGCTCTTCTCGCGCAAGAGAAGAAACTGGTGTATACCACGGTACAAATAATACGGTATGCTCGTTTTGAATCTCAAATTCGTCAAGTCCGGTCAGATGACGTAATTAAGGAGCGTATCGAAAACAATAAGATACATGTATGGTAAATAGCAAAATGTTAAAATCCAAATTATTCACAACCACCAATTAATGTAATTCAAATACAGATTTGCTTTAAAAAAGCCGGTTTTAAGTTGAAATTTACTTTATCTATCTTGTCGCCATCTAGTAGCGCTCGTGTTTATTTCTACGATTGTACCAACTTTCGTGTGTGTTTACAAAGTGTTTTCGTGGTTTTTCTAGAAAATTGAATTGTGAAAACACCTTAACGTTTTTAAAATATGTTCCGTAACCCCGTCCGGATTTTTTAAATTTAACTTGCGCATTAACAAAACCCTTACGGTCGAAATCGATTTTAATATAATAATGATTGTATATGTGCCGCCATTTAATGCTCCTATCTGACGTAATTTCGATATGCGCGTAAGCATACCGTATTATTTGTACCATGGTGTATACTACAAAGAGCGAAACTGGCGTAGATAGTTCATCTATTGAGAGGGACAACACACTGATGACGTGGCAGCATCAGTGGGGGACTGACGAGAGGGGGAGGTGGACAGCCAGGCTGATACCCCACCTCCGCCCATGGATAACAAGAGCCCACAGTGAGGATTTTGTATGCCGGAGATGGGCAGAGCAAAGAGAACTGGTAGGGACTGCAATTGGCACACTCTCACCAGACTCTATCATCGAAAAAAATTATGCAAAGCGAGAACTGCTGGATGAGTTTCACGCAGTATGTGCACCATGTCCTACGCACAACGACGCGCTTCTTCTTACGAAGAAGAGCGACTTGGATCGCAGCACGGCGGAATTTTAAATATTTATTTATTTAATCGTATGTGTGTTGGTTCCCTTTTGAACCGTAATTTGGTGTGCGGCCCCTCTACAGCCGAATAAACAGACCCAGCTCGAAGTAATGTGTTAAACGGTTCCGGGCTGGTGTCTAGGAGACGCGGGGGAGGGGGGTTTAGGTGGTAGTCCTCTTTTGAGGGAGTCCACCATGTTGTGTGTAAATGCATTTCACCCCCCCCCCCCCAACAAAAAAAAATATATATATTCTTTTATCTAAATTGCAAAATCCTGTTTTGGAATTTTTTTTAAATAAATACACAGTAGGCATATCTCTCATGAAGCCAGGCTCTGCGAAATATATTTAGGCTTTTGAATTATAAATATCCCACTAAACAAGAGACGTATATGAAACATAACAAAAAAATTCTTAGGCGTAAAATTTGCAACATATACCTTGTAACTTATATGAAACCCGTTTTTAATATTTCTTGGCAACCTAGTAAACAAGAAACGTACATTAAACAACAAAAAAATTCTTAGGTGTAAAATTTACATCATTCAGCTTGTAACTTATATGAAACGCTTTTTTAAATATTTCTTGGCAACTCAGTAAGCAAGAAACGTAAATGAAACATAAAAAAAAAATTCTTAGGAGTAAATTTTGCAATATATATTTGTAACTTACATGAAACGCTTTTTTTATTATTTACTTGTAAGATTAGGAAATGTATTTTGTGTAACCTTAAGTAACATCGTTATAAGTAGCTGCGCATTGCGCATACACAAACACGACAAATTTTGAGGACACCGGCACAGGATATCTAACAACCAGAACACAGAATATTTAACAACCAGAATATCATCTTGGCCTGGCGGGAAGGGTTCGCGCAATCTCAACGATTGCGATACTCAATTCGATAAAATACTGGGTGTTTAAAATAATACAATTTTTATATGTTTCTGAAAATGGAACAGCCTGTATAATATTATTTATAAAAAATATTCTTAAGACATGCAGTAAGATACGATGTATAATAATTTATAAATATTTTTTTTAAAAAACTTAGTTTATGAGCAATCTTCCGTCCTTGCACGATTGAGACATATTGTATATATACAGGTTGTTGTACGACGAAGGCCAGCGATTTGCATATGCAAAACTATTCACAAGAAAAATCTGAAAATTTGAATATTCTACATTCATCCGGGAGTGATGGACCAACGAAAAAAAGCATTGGTCTCTAGAAAGCATATTTGACAAATATTTTATTTTCTGTAGTAAGTAATCAACAAATACTAGAACATATTGGATGCAAAACACTATATCTTGATGATTTTATTAATTCTTGAAGATATTGCCTTGTGGTCCATCTCACCCGAAGATAGTCGGGTGAGATGGACGATATAAGTTTAGTGGTATTAGTTTGTAAAAACAATTAAAGTATTGAGAATGGAACGAATTTTTGTTTTCATTTCTTACATACTAATGTTATTTTGCAAAAATGCCCTTTTTTTTAAATAGAAGTTTTCGTTTTTACCACAACAGTCACATTTGTCTACAAACCGTGAACATCCTTCAATGAAATCACCGTGAGCACAATACACTTTTTAGCCAGTGTTCTTATTTCGTTGTAACGTTGTACTTTTCACCACATCCGGTACATTCGTTATCGTCCCAATCATCTGAATCATCTTCCTCGTTTTTAAAAACTTCATTAATGTTTACGATGCTAATATCAGAGTCAGAGGAAGACGATGAGCGTCTCCTCCTGGTTATTTTCTTTCTCTTGGATACCTCTTTTTTCGTTCTTCTTTGTTCTTATCTTTTTCCTTTTTCTCTTCTTTCTTTTTCTTGATTGTTGCAATGTTTTCGAAAGAATTTAGAACTGTCGCAACTTTTTGCGATTTTCTTTTATTGCCCTTGGTGGGTGTGAATACTTTATCGGTACTTTGGCTGGATGTGCGTGGAACAGGAAGACCCATTTGGGAATCCTGACCAATTGATCTACTCTGAAAATCTTGAATCTGAGTTACTGTAGCCTGAGAGATCACTGTCTCATCTTGCGTAATGGTGTTCGTAGTTGGGTCATTAAGTCCAGTTTCATTTTCATGGTTTTCTTCTGATAAATAGACGTAATTTGCAATCACATCAGGATTTAGAGGAATTATCCCAGCCGCTTTAAAACCGTGGACAAAGTTTTGAACATTAGCTAATTTTACCCATGCTGAATTAAGCAAATTTCCAAATTGCAACCTGTTTATCTTTCTGGAAGGGTGATTTTTCATAAAACTACTACAGGCAGCATAGTCGTTTGCTTTCAATGATTTGAAAAGTGACCGGTCCAGAGGCTGGAGCCAGTGAGTAGTATGTGGCGGTAAGCTCATTAAAATTATTTCATGTTGCTCGGCAAATTCTAACATATCAACACAACTTATGTGTGAAGTGTGACCGTCGAAAATAAGTAGTACCTTGCCAGTTGGTTTTCTAGGAGCGAAATTAGTCTTTAACCAATCAAAAAATAAATTGGATTTGACATAAGCAGATTTGGGCGACATTCTAATTTTTGACCCTGGTGCATTCCATCCAGAAACACCCTTTTCGTATTTTTTCTTTTAAATACCTATATAAAATGGTGGCAAGAAAGTTCCTTCGTTACTGCAGCATGACAAAATTGAAATTGTTTCCCTTTTTTCTCCTGACGTGATTACTGTCACGTTATTAGAGCCTTTAATGGCCACTACTTCGCCAGGTTTGGTATTGAGTTGCAGGCTGGTGTCGTTCATATTATAGATACTACCCGGTTTTCCAATAAGATCATTTTCAATAAGTGTGTTTTCCAGTAATTCAAAATATTCGCCGACTGTTCCCTTGTTTATTCCTTTCGCTCGAACAATTGACACTCCTTCCGATTTCTTTATTCCAAGGTTTGCATTTAATAATAATAGGGCTGTTCGAACATGCAGTTCGCGAACGGTTCGTGATCACGTGAACCAATCAGAGAACAGATTGGAGTTCTCGCGAACTGGAATGCGTTGTCTGATTGGTTCACATGACCGTGAACCGTTCGCGAACTGCATGTTCGAACAAACCTAATAATAATAATAATAATAATAATAGTAATAATAATAATAATAATAATAATAATAATAATAATAATAATAATAATAATAATAATAATAATAATAATAATAATAATAATAATAATAATAATAATAATAATAATATAGTCTTATGTCCTTACATACTAAGTACATAATCATACAACAAAACATAAATTCGATGTAAGAGGTACTTAACAGTTGAATAAATATACACACACCTCCACATAGAAATATCCAGAAGACAAAAAAAAAAGGTAGGCACTATTAGTATTTTAAAGGACATACCCAATCACAAGGCGAATTTCAGAAAAGAATTCTGTTTTTCAATCTGACCTGGATTTTAATTAAATTATATACATTATTGTATCTGCCTAATGTAAACTCTAAATCTATTTCCAGTAGCATGATATTCTAACCTTGCGTCTCTCTTTTCGTATGTACGGTATCTTACTACATACTTTGTGAAAGCATGTCCTGCTCCCCCCTCAAGAAATTTTACTCTTAAATATAGCATCTGGCAGTAGCCTCATAGTATCGGGTATCTTATTGTGTTTTCTATATATGGAGAAGGCAAAGGAGCGCTGAAATAGTGCAGTCCCATTTCGAGTAAGGAACGACTATAACCAGTCATAAACAGATTGTTTCGCCATCTTGTTGAAAGTATGAGGTATTTTAAGGCTTTCGGCTAGTTCGAAAGCCATAGACCTTACAGAATTTCTACATGAACTAAAACCTAGCTTTCGTATATGAGCAACAATTTTCTGTTCATTTTCCACGTCTAAAATGCAGGAAGGCCGCAGAGTACCTTACACTGCAAATATTTTAGGTTAGGATTATCCGTACATACCGAGTATACACTATCAATATTAGGTCGATATTACATAATGTAAAAATGCTATCGCAATACCTATGTATACATTAGAAAACTTTCCTACCTGCCGAAATAAACATTGTGGATTATTTTCGTTAATAATAATTTTCTGCTTATAACCATTTTACCATACAACAAATTCTTTACTCAGACAAACATAATACAGCTACTTAGCGCCAACGTAACGGGTTTCTGAAATATTAGCATGGTCCATCTTACCCGAGTGTCCCATCTCTCCCGGATTTACCCTACAGTAATATGGATTTGGCCCAATCGAGCAAAATATGCACAAATCTCTAACACTTTCGGTTATACAGGTTGTTGACATTAACTTTCTTGTTTTAAATGCAACACCCTTTATATGTTTGAATTGCCCTTAAAATTCTAGTCAAAATTTATATGGGATCCCTATATCTAAATTCATTTGTTTACGAGATATTTCAATATTTTACAAAAAAAAAAAAATGGAAATGGCAATTCAAAAATATAAAAATATACGGGATGTTATATTTAAAATGATACATATATAGATCGCTGACACTCGTCGTGCGACACTGTGTATAAATTACGAATAACTTGATTATGAAATTATTCGATTACAATCAGTCGATTATCGATCATCGGGTAATTGAAATCACACGATTGTGGGGCCACATGATGCTGCAGCATTTCGCTCTCGTTCATAGTTAAACCGAACCGAAACGTATATGGTGAGAGCAGTGGTGTAGGAAATTCCCCTCCCCCTCCCTCATCCCTCCCCCCTCGCAAAATTTTGCGCAGGCTCCCTTGCTTACTGCTATATATTTGTAAAATATACAGCAATAGGCAATATCTGAGAGCCCCTTAGATGGCTGCATTACCCCATCTTAAGGAGATGTACTTTACGCCACTGCGTGAAAGTAGAGGACCTATAAACACCGCTCGCTACCAACATTAAAATGTGAGTTCATAATCTACCTTAAACTGCCTGTATGCTAAGACTCTTGAGAACATGTGATTTATACAGTTGACAAAATAATCTTCCATCTCTTTACAATACTCTTTTCTGTTTTTCATAGTCAAGTTTAGGTGTTTTATGTTTTCTTGCAAATCTTTCAGTAGAACAGCCACTTGTTCGTATCTACTTTTAGTGTACTCATACCTTCGTTTAACATCTACTACATTTTCCTCAGAACTCTCTGCTTTACGTATATCAGTTTGTACATTCTGTTTTTCGGCGAGGATCTCACGAACTTCCCTAAAAAACAAAAAGAAAATATTACCTGGCAATCTATATATCACAGTTTATTATTCATACCGTACATCTTCCATTCTTTCACAAATTGACGAAGCTTGTTCCTTTAACTTATTCATTTCGTCCAGTTTGCTACTAAACTTAGATGTGGCCTGTTCTAATTTGCTCTTTACTTCTTGCAATCTTTTCTTCTCAAATGCCCTGTTTACGTCAAATTCCTGCTTTCTACTACTCTGCTCTTTAATTTGTTGCTGAAAAAGGTTTATTGTATTACGTTACTGACATACCTTTTTCTGCTTTTTTTTACTTCTAATGGTGCAATTCGATCTTCAAATTTTTTTTCTGACTCTGACAATTCCCTTAAGCGATTTTCTGCGCTGCTTATATCTTCCGTTATGGTTTTCATTTGTTGCTCGATGTTTCGGCTATCCATTGTTAATTGTGTACCATTCCTTTCAATTCGGACATCTCATTTTCCTACAAAACACCTTCACAATACAGTTGTAATTGTTAGATACACGTTTAACACACTAATGATTGGACGTCAATGCTTTCTAGGTCTTCTGTTGTAGAAAGATCTTTCAATTTTCTTTTAGCTACGATGTTGACCCCGTAATCTGTCAAACTTATTGATAAGTTCTTCCAGATCCATTTTTGTTTCGATTTATCCAAGACAATAGCATTCATTTGTCCTTGGATATTGTTTATCTGAGTTGTTAATTCGGCAAGAGTTTCTTCGTGTCCACTAAAATGAAAAGATTGACGATTTAGAAATAAACAACAGCTAATAACAGCTGTTCATTACCGTATTAAATCACTTGTATCAACTTGTAAAAATCTAGCTGTGTGATACCGTGAAGCATACATCTTATAATTTGGATCTGGAAAATACTGGTCTCCTTTAATAGTTATACTTCTTCTACAGTTTCGAGGGACCTTGTTTCTATTTGATAAGAGTTCTATTGCCCTTTCAGTAGATGGTATAAGTAATATGCTTTCAATTGACAATTGATCTATTAGGCAATTTGCAACGACAGGGTCTTTGATGTCGATAGCGTTATACAAGCTTATGCAATCCCTGTCTGCATGCACTAAATTGGGTCGAATATCGTGAACCTATTAAATGTTAGAACCTTTAAATTCTCTTCAATATACTGTGCACTAGGATGTTACCCTATCAAAAAATTTTCCTGTTATAACAACAGGCTTTTGACCAGAGCAATGGGTGTTCAATATCTCCATCAAAATGGCGTTGTCCTTTTTATTATCCACGGTAAATGTGCGGAGTAAACCGACCCCCAGAAAACCTTCTATTGCAACAACCCACCTTTTATCTTTAACGGTTATAAAATTCTCCTAAAAATAACAATTCAAAGTGAGACAATATAATATCCTTTATTCAAACCAGTTTTACCTAAAGGTCCTCTCGGTAGCTGAGTAAATCTATGTTCGTTCCTTTTTATCGCATCCACGATCCGAGGCATATCTCTCCCATATATTACAAGAGAATTACTTTCATTGTTTAACGCTGTTATTTGATCCCTGACTTCGTCTAAACAATAAACAAAATCGCTTGCTTTTTAATGTAAATTAATGTAATAATAAAGTACAGAGGAAGTCCTAGCGAAAACTGGATATTTTTTATTTTAGATAAATACACTGTTGAAAATTTTAACACTTTTTTGACTAATTTAATAGTCAGGAGAGGTCCACACTCTTTTCGCGTTATTTTGTCGAGAACTATAGAAGTTTAAATTTGACGAGCAAAGATAGTCAAGTATTGTCTATTGCTAAGGGGTTATTTTGTCCAACTGACACGTGGAATTATAAAATACTTCTAGTCACATTTTATTTGATCTAGACTAGACAAATTTATTAGCTGTTTAACTAAATGAATGCGATCTATTATGTGTTTTAACACCATTTTCTAAACACAACGTCTTTTTTAATATGCAACTCCTATTTCTTAGTGCTATAATATTCTCTCTTTAACACGTTTTCTCAATTATACATATGCAAAACCACTCATTCACAAGTTTTGGTTTCAACTAAACGTACCACTTTTAAAATGATTTTTTGAGAACCATTATAAAATAAGTGAATGTTTATGCTATTTGATTCAAGTCTAAACTAATTGCGTAAATAGATGTTCCCAATACATCTTTAAGATGTTGAATTTTTTTATGTCCACTGGAATTAACGTTTAATAACACGAGGTTACACTTTGCAAGTCAGTTACATTTGGTGGTTTGTTTGGATATGTTAATACGGAGAATCAATCACGCAAACAGATACACGTGCAATGCAGGTGGTGCGTATAATGCAATACTGTATTAGAATAGGTGGGGTTTCTATATTTCTATCCGAGGGAAAAATTCTGATTGGTTGACGCTTCTAAATGTTTAGCAAAATAGTCAATCCTCATATCTGAACAAAGAATTCACACGAAATTCTAGTAATTTCTGTTCTATTAAATACGCGTAGTCAACTCGTCTGGCAAAGTTTAGAAAAATCAACACTAAAATATTTGACTAGCGCAAAATTAACGCCAACACCGTAATATTTTCAACAGTGTACTGTTTGAAAAAGTTTTATGGAGTTCAATGTTGAACACTATACATAATATCTCAAAAGTAGGTAAACTCATGCTCAGCTCATTATTTTAAATGGAAGAAGCTACGTAGAGTAGTTTGAATATAAGAAACACATATTATGTCATCATAATGTCCATCTAGAAAACGCGACCTAAGGACAGATATGAATTATTGTAATAACGTGATATGCCACAACTAAAACAAAATGAGTTATCAAGCTTTGAAGTTTTAGGAAAATGCGAAAAACTGACTACTATTCAGTTTAAAATTAAAGTATTTTTGGCGAGGCTTATCATGTTTTTACAATAAGCTCTTCAATTCAATGTGTACCGACGCCTCTGAATTCAAACGCCATACACTCCTATGGCTACTATACTATACATTTCTTAAATTGTAAGTACTTTACGCAGAAAAAAACAACCAGACTTTATATAAACTACCATATATTGATATTATGAATAATGATCTCTTTTAGTCAGTGGCTTCTATGATTTGCAGTTCTGCGCAACCACCAAAAATTATAATAGAAAAAAAAAGAATTTATAAAATGAAAGAAAAGGTAATTCTACATTTTAAAAATTATAAATTAAAAGTTTATATTATTTTACAGAATAAATTAACTATTTAAACTGTAAATTCTTGTTGGTTTCTATGTATGTGTAATGTGTAATAACTTTATGATTTAAAGAGCCTACGACGCGTTGTTAAAGCTAATGAATGTATATTTGTGCTTTAAAGGTGTTTCAACTCGTTTAATTTTGAATAATAACGAATTCAGTAGTCAGTGCAAAGTTTGATAGCGGATTCGTTCGATAAACGAACGTTTGCCGAAAAAATTGAAACAAAGCAGCAGGTTGGCAGATGTATCTCGAATTTAAATCTGAAGCAATCGATTTTACGTAAAACGCAAACTTGCAGTAGATGATTTCCGTATATTCATGATAAACATATGTGACTGTAATATAAAAAAGTGCACTACTCTATTAGCTTGTTTACTGTCTAAATACTGTTTATCACAAAGGCATACGAAAAATGTAGTGCCGTTTATCCTTGGAAATGTTAATATTACTGCTCAGGTGATTAGCGCATATTAAGAAATATAGCATTGCACAGCAACAAATTGAAGCACAATCAGTATATATTGAATATTATAATTAATGGTGAAATTCTATGTATATTTGTAGCGTCTGTGAGATTATCTGTACAACTGTAACCAAGTGTTATCAAAGCTTACAGGCATTACAAATATACCCGGAATCTCACCATACTTCTGTACGTTTTAGAAAAAGCTAGTGTTACCGAGAGAGAAACTTCTATTTTCCTGAAAGTGCTTATCAGGAAACAATTAATTCTTACTCAAATTTTGATGAACAGAAATTCTGTAGTAAGCCAAGCGTAATTTATGAAACGAAAGGTTTTATATCAATTTCGGGTTTGCTTTTACTTTATGACATGATTTCTTTAGTGAACCTTTAATACTTTTAAAATTCTAATAGCAATTTAGATGACATCTGATGCAGAACGATGTTTTTCTTCTACTTTGAACAGAATAAACACTTTCTTAATAAACAGCATGGTACAAGAAAAACTTTATGCGTCGGGGGATGCCTTCTCAAGAAACGGATTTTATCGAAAGTATTTTAGCTTTTGATCAAAGAGTTTAAGGTAAATTTGCTATTACACTATTACCAAAGATCGCCGCATGGATTCTCTATTTCAATAAAATCAGTATATGAGAGTTTTAAATCTTTCTTGTTTCTTTATAAGTAAAGAAAAATAGTAACAAAGCAGCGTAGTCAGTAAAAGGTATTAGTATTTACAAAATTCGCTATCACCATATTTTTTAAGCACAAGCCGCCACTGCTTTTGGCAAAGCAGCTGCGTATCTAGCAGTGGCGGCTGGTACTAAAGGGCACAAGGGCACGTGCCCACCCAACCATCAAGATAAACACAGAAAGAAATTCGCATATAAATCAGTACATTATTTTATTTTATTATTTTTACGTATTTTTATAATGATGGTATCAAAGTTTTCTTCAGCACCACAGACACTATAACGCTCTAAACTATGTTCCGGGGCACTATTTCCGATGTACCTACTTCGAGTATGAATCGGACCGCTCCGTTTATCTTCGCCATATGCGCTTATACGGTCGCTTTGAGGCACGCAATTTCGTGTCTCTAGTTAACGTCTTGCATTTATTGTGACTTCATTGTTTTTGACGCGTACCGCGCATGTGTGATTTCAAAGGCTTGAAGTAACGTTTATTATTAATGATAGAAGTTAACTGAGTGCAAAATCTTAAAAAAAAATCGCTCTCATTTCAGAAGAAAACCTTTAATTAAGCATAAAGGAAGGTCCATTCCTGATCTTCAAATAAACTACACTTCCACAAGTAAAACTTAAACTTACAATAGAGTATTCAATGAAAATATATATGAAAAATATGAGGGGATGTGCGAATGTTCACTAAGAAATAAACTATTTTGTTTTATCTGCTTAATTTTTAAGAAAGGGATTAGTGGGTGGAATAAACAAGGGTTAAATGATTTAAAGCATATCGCAGAGAGGGCAAAGAAACACGAAAATTCCGTTTCTCACATCAATGCATGCGTGGATTTTAATGTTTTAGGCAAAGTGGACATATGTGAATAGCTAGACAGTGTTTATTTGCGACATAAAATTAAGTACAACGAAGATGTGAAAAAAAATCTTCATATTTTGCGTCGGTTAATTATATATATAAAAAAGTGTGAAATCTTATCCTATGTTGGACAGCGTAAAATTGAAAAGTGAACTTTCAGTAATTTATGAGCGCGATGACATGTGTGACGTAAGTGTAGGTGGTGTTCTGCCACTTTTAAAAAAAAAAGTTTTGACGGAAACATACAAACTATTGGATATCATTTGTATAACCCCCATGTCGACAGCAGAATGTGAACGATGTTCTTCCACCCTCAAACGCATTAAAACTTTTCTGAGCAGCACAATGTCAGAAGATCGACTGAACGCATTTTTTACAACAAAGTCATAGACGTCTCTTGCAGCATGAAAAATAGGGGAATTGATTTTATGTACAAAAAATAGGCAAGTTATTATTTTGTGCCCACCCTTTTTCATATCTCATGAGCAATTGGTACCTAGTTTGCTTTTGTTTCAGATATTAATATTTTGAATGCCATATACCGAGTGTCCCAGACCGTGGGTCTTTGTCCATAACTTTCTTATTTACAAATATTTTTAATAAAATTCGAAATGTATTATTTACATCAATTGCATGCAATTACAGGAATTAACAAAAATAATTACAAATGGTTGACAATTGCCATGAATGCTCAAATATTACAGAAGATGTTAGTTTATTTTTTTTCTGTTAATCGCAAACATATTTTTCATGGCGAATTTATGACAACGATTTCGATGTATCTAATACTAAATGCGCTGTACGCAGTGCTGAGGGACATGGTAAAGATATCTTTTATACTAATACTGAAATAATTATTTTTTTCTGTATCTTTTTAAACATCATTGCATGCGTTTATCAAGTCAATTAAAATGAATAAATTTGCATCTAGTAGAAGACTTACCACATTTATTCCTTTTCTGCCTTAGTTCTCTCTGTAAATCATTTTTGCTTTCTTTCTGTCGCTTTATACGATATTTTGTTTGGTAGATATCGTTTTGGGTTATTTCAATCATGTTTTCGATATGTTTAATTTGTTCTTCCAGAGCATTCATTTCTTTCTTCTTAGCTAATTTACCCTGTTCAATTTTATTTAAACTAAAATCGAAATGAATGTTAACACTTGAAAAGTATTAAGCGTCATAAAAAAAACTTGCTTGGCGGTAAAGTTTTCAATCTCGTTAGCAATGTTAGCGATATTTTTTTATGTTTATCCTCAATCTGCTTTAGTATTTGCTGCTTCGATCTACTCTTTTCACTGTAAGATTGCTTTAACCTATCGATTTGATTTTGCAAATCTATTTGAGATCGATTGTGAATTTCGGCAGCCTCTCGAAGTTCTAATATTTGTCGTTGCAGCTCACTAAAATAAATGGCAATTAAATATGACAAAAAAGTTTTTGGAAAATACCAATTAATTAGAGACCCCGAGAGTGCGTTATACACTTTCCGACAGTTGTGTATAATTCCAGATACTTTAAACTAATGCTGTGCAATTTGACCGCATAATCCGTTACCCGGTCACGGCGATTGATCGGTCGGGATTTTATATCACTGATCTTTGTTTACAAAAAAACATAAATTACTTACAATGAAAACAAATGTCACTGAAGTTCTATAATGGACATAACGAAAATAAAATAATGCACAAAATTAAACCAAAACCGGACTATAACCACAAACCACAACTATAATACCATCAATAATAATCTTCAATGCAATAGTAATAATCTCTTCAACATAAAACAACATGGATAACATGGACGCACCTACTCAGTCATCAAACTGAATTAAGTTTTATGCGCACGTGGATGAGGCGTTATGAATTACTTACAAATCAACGCCACATCGATAATGTAGCTTTCTAAATGCATACAGCATCACTTTCAGCACAACGAACTAATTTACCACGTGATTACAACAACCAATGCGAGGTTGGTCGATTTTTTTTTCTTATTAAGATACCACCAGGTATAAATTCAAATGCTGAAGCATTTAATCCGGATCCACTATCCAGTTCTCAGATTCAGATCCGGAAAATATATCAATTATCGATCAGCTCAATATTAGCGTACGTACTACATACTGCTGTGGTATGGCACCCGGGTTTCCGGAAATTCACATTTGTATTTTTATTCATTCCGATTCATTTTTATCAATGCAATGATAGAGTTTCCACAGTTTTAATATTTTATTTTGAAAAGATTTTGTTAATTGATTTGTTTGTTGGTATTATTTTAATTGTTCTGTTTAAATTTAAATTCAGTCTGTTGTACATTTTGCTTTTACCAGTAGTGTACATAGTTCATTGTGATATTCAAGAGATTTTCTTTGCATTTCATGCGCCGCTTTGGCACGCAATTGTAAATTGTTATATGTATGCTATGTTTTGGCCTCTTAAAGGTAGTTCTTTGAAAGATACCGTAAGTACATGTGTTTAATTTCTTCGATGCCATTTTTGGTAAATTCATTTTTTATTTAAAATGTAGTTCGTTTTATTTGAAATTATCAGCTTTCAAGGAACTCTTTTAATTAATAATTGCTGTTGTGTTTAATTGTGCACATGTTGGATATAAGATCAGTTATTGTAATTTGTTTTAGAAAAAATTGTTTTTTTAGTGTAAAGAGTTTAATTTTCCGTTTCGTAGTTTTCAATTTAGTTTTGAGTTATTAATCACCTCGGTTTGGGTGAAAAGAAGCTTTGTGCTTGTAATTAAATTTCAATTATATTAATTCATTTGTTTGTCGACGTTTAAGTTAATTTTGTGTGTTGAAATTTTGAGACCACGTGGATTTTTTGTGCGGGTTGGATTTTCTTCTAAAACAAATTTGTCTTTTGTTTGTTAAAGGATTTGCATCGTCCTTTTTAATTGTAGATTCAAGCAGGTTTTGATTTTGGCCAGGACTCTCAGTCCAAGGTTTGATTTTTCCTGTAATTGTAATTAGATGTTTTTTTTTTCTTTTTTTTTTATAATAAATTTAATGATTGTTAATGTCATTCAAAATTGCAGTTCTTTTATTTTTGATTACTTACGCCCACATTTTATTTTCATGATTAGTTCAATTCTGAAAATAACCTTGAGGTTATTAGTTCTTTTGCGGCCTAAATTTTTATCCGCTGAGCTAGTAAATTTAATTTTTTCATTTTTAAATTCATTTTGCGTTTTATGCTGGTATCATCAGTACACAGCAATACGTATGTATACATTCACCTATGCAATGCAAAGGTGTCCAACAAATCTTATTGTTAGTGATTATTAGGTTTCAGATAGGGGATCCGGATCTGAGGATTCGGAGAGTGGATCCGAATCCGAAGTGACGAATAGCAAATCCTGATAACAGCACTGGTATACCTGGAACCTCTGCTAAAAACGTATCCGAAAGTTGTGAGCCTAAGTTAGTAAAGGTAATTACTGAGAATTGAAGCTTTTTTATCTTACTTGCTTTTTTTTCCAGTCTATATCGCAATCATTTTACTATTTTCCTGGAATTTAGGGTGCATGGGCTCATATACAACGCAAATTTACTCACCTTACCCCTGTTTAATGTCTTCTAATCTGTTTGCATTATTTTTACTATTATCCTCATATGTATTACATTTCTTTTGCAGATCTTCAACAACCTTAGCATGATCATTTACTTCTTCTTCCATGTCTCGTACCTGTTAAAGAAAGGTCTTTAGTTGTTTTTCTCTCACTTCTTTCTTTCTTTCACTCACTTTAATAATTATATATGAAAACATACCTGTGCCCAGGGTAGTTCATCTTGTAATGATTTTAACCTCATTTTTAACCTATCAACATTTTTGATAATTTTCAGTTTCCGTTCTAATTCGTTCTTTGTATTAGTCAATTCTCTATATGATATCTCTTTTTCGCTGAAAAGTCTATCAGCCTCTTTTTTATTAGCCCATATATTTTTGTACTCTTCAGGAAATTTTTCTAAGCCAGTTGCCCGCATAAATAAAATAAATTTTTGTTTGGGATCATTGGTATTCAAAAAGTTACGAGAAGTATCTTGATTAAGTATGCAAACTGGATTATTTATTTGTATGTTTAAATGATCAAGAACAGATTTGATATCTTTGGCTGATTTTGATTTAACTTCTCCTGAAAGAAGTTAGGTAATTAATCCTACCATTAGTTAAAAATATAAACTAAGGATGCGCGTTATTCGGAACATCGCAAGGAACTTAATTTTATCCTATTTGTTGAATAAATATCGAAAAAAAAAAATGATTTCTTTGAAAGCTTTTGTTTCGTTCAGATCGAGATACGTTTGCGTTGTGCTATAATTTTCTGAGATTCATCTACTTATTTTAGTAGCAGCAGTTCTTGCTAGAGAAGGCCTTCTGCTCATCGTACAAGCAAGTGTGTGAGTAGTATGTATTTGTGTAGTCTTCTTACTAGTCTATATATATACATATATACAGGGTTGGGATAATATATGGAACCAAGCAAATATCTTTAAAATGAACAGGATGGTATTGACGAAACTTTGCAGATAAGTGTAACGAAAATATAATACATCTGATTTCGATTTTGTTGTTGTGACTGTACTCGCGCTTCAACAAGTCCCCTCTATTTTTTTATTTCAATGAAACATCCTGTATATTCTTGCAGATTATAATAGACCTTCTTTTTCCGAATTCAACCATACTGGTTTTAGCACCATTATCTGTAAATAATGGAGAGATAAAATACTTCACATTTACTGAACAATTAATTTTATCGTCCCTTACCTCCTGACAATGCGCAAGTTTCCTACGAAATTCCTGTTACTATTTCCAAATGTTCTCTACAAATTAAATCACATTCGTTGACTATTCTTTGTTTCAACTCCTGCGAAGTAGTTCTGGAGTTCTTCGGCGACGTCAGTAGCGAGCACATCGTCTGCGTCACGAAAAATTTTAAAATAGGAAAAACAGTGTTTTAAAGGACGAGATTAAAAAGTTTTCTAAGTGGATGTGTGAGAAGTGGGGATCACCTGCAGAAGTAAAGCCCAACTAAGAAAAAAGGGAAAACGAGTAAATCGTAATTAAAGTTATTAAATTTAGTGCGGCTAACGGGACTAGACTCGACGGAGTACAAATAGTGTATCGGCGAACCGGCCCGCAAAAAGGCTAGAGCGTAAAAACAATCCAGCGGACTGCAAATAAACAAACGTGAGATATTTACCTAAAGTGCTACATACAGATACCTGCATAAGTTATAGTGACTGTCCATTGAGTACTAAAATGGAAAGTGATGATAGCAATAAGGGAAGGAGGTCAGAGGCCCAGGAAGGAGTCGAACCGTATGTGATGCGTAAAAAAAAAACATGTGGAACACCTCCCAAGGCGGGCAAAACTAATGAGGACAAATTGGATGAGATTCTGGAATTGCTAAGGGATATGAAAAGGGAGATGCGAAACATACAGGAAGATGTTAAGGACATGAAAAAAGACCAACAAGAAGTTAGGACAGAATTGAGTCGACTTAAGGAAGAAAATGAGTTGTTAAGGAACAATAATGAAAAGATAATAAACGAAAACGAAAAGTTAAGGCACGAAATCGGTGAAATCAGAAATAATGTGGAATGGCTTGAAAAGGAAAAGAGAGAAAGAAATGTAGTTTGAAAGAGTTGAAAGCAGGAGTGACTAAATTTATAAGTGAGAATTTGGGGGTGCTGGTACAACTAAAAGCAGCACGCAAAGTAGGCGAAAAGGCATATCTAATTGAACTACCCAGCATTGAAGAGAAAGAAAAGGTAATGCAAAATAAGAATAAACTGAGAAATTTTAGCAATGGAGCATGCTACATCAACCACGATTTGACTAGAAGGGAAAGAGCCCTAGGGAAACAAATACGAGAAATGGCACGAACTGAAAAACGCATGGGGAAGCAAGTGAAGATAGGAGTCAGGAAGCTGGTGATAGATGGCGAAGAGTGGAGATGGAATAAAGAAAAGGAGAAGCTAAAAACGACAAAAAACGACTAGACTTAGGGGCAATAGGATTGGAAAGGAATACAAGGACGCAGGCAAAGCAAAAGGAAATGAGTAAGGCAAAGAGAAGTAAAGAATATATTAAGATAGGAACGTGGAAAGTGAGAGGAACATTTGGGGAAGGAAGATTAAAGCAGATAATAGGCGAGATAAAAAAAATTGAATTTGACATAGTTGCAATACAGGAAACAAAACAAAGGGGACATATAGAAATGGAAATGGATGATTATATATTTTTAAATAGTGGTGGAGAAAATAGACTTTTAGGCACCGGTTTTATAGTAAATAGGAGAATAAAACCATTGATAATAAGTTACAATACAGTGTCAGAGAGATTGTGTCTATTGCGAATAAAAGGAAAGTATCAAAAAATCTCCTTTTTAAATATGCACGCCCCCACAGAGTACAGCAGCATAGTGGATAAAGAGAAATTCTACAACGAATTGAACGGGGTCTACGAGAAGATACCGAAATATGATATGAAAATAATATTAGGAGATGCAAATGCAAAAATTGGAAAAGAGGAAATATACAAACCGACAATAGGAGGACAGCAAACATGAAAAAACAAGTGAAAATGGTAACTTAATTGATCTGGCTAGGGAAAGAAATATGACCATTGTAAGTACATACTTTCAAAGAAAAGAAATATATAAAGGTGCATGGGTGTCACCAGATGGGAGAACTGTGAATCAAATTGACCATATACTAATTGAAAAGCCAGAAGAAAAAGCTATAAGTAATGTAAGAACTTATAGAGGACTGGATGGGGATACCGATCATTTCATGGTAGGGGCAAGAATGAAGCAAGTTGTGCCCAGAAATTAGGAATAGTAGAAGCAAATACATTTACAAACCAATTAGGCTAAAAAGTAGAGCGGAAAGGAAGGAGTATGAGGAAAAGTTACAAAAAGAGCTAGCGGACATGGAGGAGAAGAGCAACATAGAAGAAAAGTGGATAGGGCTGAAAGCGAGGATAAAGAGAGTGGCTCAAAAGTGCGAGAAGAAAGTTAAAGAACAAAGAAAGCAACGGTTTGATGAAGACTGTAGGAGAGAAATTGGGGAAAGGGGAAAGTTGGAGAAATGTTGGGAAATGTTGAACGAAAGAACGGAAGAAGCAAAAATGGCTCACGAGAGACAAAGAAGGAAGACTAAAAAACTAATAAGAGAGAAGAAAAGGGAAATATAATGAAGAGGTACTGCAGAAGATTGAAGAAAATTACAAAAATAACCAGATGCGAAATCTACACCAAATAATAAAAGGAGAAAGGAAGAGCCGTATTAACAAAGCAGTCTTTTACAAAGATAAAAGGGGGAATCTCGTTGCCAAGGAAGAAGAAGTTCTACAAAGATGGAGAGAGTACTTTCAGGAATTACTGAATGGTGAAGAAGTGGAGGAAGAAGTGGAGGAAGAGAGAAAGCTGGACAGGGGCAGCACGACGTGGCAAACAGAGAAAGAAGAAGAACCACCAACTATAGAGGAAATTAATGAAATAATACAGAACTTGAAAATGAATAAGAGTCCAGGAAGTGATGGAATAACGACAGAATTAGTAAGATATGGGTGGAAGGAACTAAGTGAGTGCATACACACGTTAATAGAGGCAGTATGGAGAAAAGAACAGATGCCTAAAGAATGGTCGTTGGCAGTAATATGTCCGTTGTATAAAAAAGGAGATAGGAAGGAATGTCGGAATTATAGGGGTATTTCTCTCTTGAATATAGTATACAAGATAATGGCAATGCACATTAAGAACAAACTAATGGAAAGGGCAGAAGAGGAATTAGGGGAATATCAGTGTGTTTCAGACAAGGAAGAGGTACGGTAGATCAGATCTTTGTGTTGAGGGAAATACAAGCGGAAAGTCAAGAGTATGGAAAAACAACAATGGCGCTATTCGTAGATTTTAAGCAGGCATATGACGGAATAAGGAGAGAGGAACTGTACAGGTCGTTGGAACAGATGGGAGTTAGCAATAAACTAATAAGGATGATTAAATTAACCTTGACAGGGACAGAGGGTATGGTTAGAATAAACAGCAGAACAACTCAAAAATTCGAAATTAACAGGGGTGTTAGGCAAGGTGATCCCCTTTCGACGATACTGTTCAGTTTGGTATTTGAAAGAGTTATAAGAGAGGCGGAAATTAACAGGTCGGGAATTCTATACCAGAGAAGACATCAATGCTTTGGCGTTTGCTGACGATTTAGTTATATTGACAAGAAGCAAGGAAGAATTAAGGAAGATCATAAAAAGATTAGAAGAACAAGGGCAGAAGGTTGGACTATACATAAATGAAGAGAAGACAAAATATATGGAATGGTCTGATAAGAAATTTAGAAAAGGAGGATATCTAAGAATAGACACGGAGAATGGAAGGGTATACTAGTTTGAGGAGGTAGAAAATTTTACATACTTAGGAACGACAATAACTAGAAAGCCGGGTGTGGAAATGGAAATTCAAGCTAGATTAATGGCAGCGAATAGATGTATTGCAGCACTCAATGGAATGTTAAGGAAGAAAGATATATCGAGGAAACTGAAGATAAGGATATATAAAACGGTAATAAGGCCAGTAGTTTTGTATGCGTGTGAGACTTGGACACTAAACAAGGCGGAGCAAGCAAGGCTAGCTGTGTGGGAGCGGAAAGTTTGGAGAAAAATATTTGGAGGGAAGAGGGAAGGAGAGATATGGGTGAGAAGAACAATTCAAGAATTGAATAAACTTTATGGAGAAGCAAACATAGTGGGAGTGGTGAAGGCGCAGAGGCTGAGATGGATGGGACATATAGAAAGGATGTTGGAGCCAAGAATACCAAAAATGATAATGGCAAGGACAGTTGGCGGAAAGAGGAGGAGAGGAAGGCCAAGGGGAAGGTGGAGGACAGAAGTGGAAAAGGATATAAACACGTTAAGGATAGCAAGATGGAAAGAAGTAGCGAAGGATAGAAACAGATGGAAGAAAATTACTAATGAAGCCATGGGCCTCCTAGGCTCGCAGTGCTGATATATATATACACTTATCTGTTTTTCAGTTTCGTCAACACGATGCTCTCCGCTTTAAAGTTAATTGCTTGGTTCCATACTTTATCCCAACCGTGTATACGTGTTGTAATAACGAGATATGCCGCAAATAAAAAAAAAGTTGTCAAGCTTTGAAGTTTTAGAAAAAAAAAACATGAAACTGTCTGTTTTTCAATTTAAAATTGAAGTATTTTGGTGAGGCTTATCATGTTATTATAATAAGCCTTCATCTTTATAAGGTAAAGTCAGGTAAGTGTGTAACCGGGGCAAGTGTGTAGATTGTTTATATTTATTTTTAAAATTAAAATAAGAATGTCCTCTGTTGTATTGCTAATATACTAAACTTCATACTAGTTTTACAAATAAAAGTTTACATCTGCTAACGTGTAATAACTTAGATATCTTGTAAATTTATCATACCTTATTAAAAAGGCATAAGTATAGTATTACACACTTGGCCGAACTAAAGAATAATGCTATTAATATATAAAATGCGGAACGATTACACACTTACCCCATTTTGCTGGGTAAGTGTGTAGTATTGACACTGTTTAAAATTTCTTTTTTTTTTTCTAGTAAACCGTTAATAATTATAAAAAACCTATCTATTGAAGGCTTACAACTGGGCATACATTACGTACTTCTATGTGTAAAATTTATCAAAATGTCTTATTATGTGAACAGTGTTACATTTTCTTCACACTATGCAATTTTTACTACACACTTACCTGACTTTACCTTATTCCAAATTTACAAAAAGAAAATTCTTTTTTGAAAATTATAGACAAGGAGGCAGATATGGCTGGCAAAAGGTTGTAGCTTATATGGTAACAATATTATTTAACAATTTTCTGAATTTTTGACTATAATTATAATAAAACTTTAGATCTTACCCGCTGCTGTTTTAATTTTGTGAGTAATATTGCCATTAGCAGTAAAATGCCTCTCTATAATAATTCTATTTCCATAAGTGGATGGACGATATGCCTCATGGCCAATATTGTCTAAAACTACTTCAATAGTGGCTGAAGACTGTCCCGCCTTTATAAAATCTTAAATACAATTCTTTTAATACGGCATCATCATATATTATATAAAACATTTACCCTTGAGATTGGTTTCCTGATTTGTAAGACTGGCTTTTCCACTTAAACCGACAACAAGTGCCGTTAAAATAGCACTTTTACCAGAACCGTTACGTCCAACAATATAGTTAATATTATTCTGCAAATTTACCTCTAAGTGGGCGTGGCACATGAAATTCTTCAGCGTAATCCGACTAATGGTTCCAGCCTGTTTCTATAAAATACTTCATCAAAGGTCGACAGATTCTAAAAGGAACAAATATATACCTGTATTCCACTGGATGTAGATCTATTATCTTGATTATTTTTAGTTCTTTTCCCTTTAGTTGGAGAACTATCTTCATTTTTCTGCGACGAAGGTCTTTTTCGATTGGCACTCATGTTATAGGTTAAAACTTAATACGCTAATAGTTCTTTAGCGTTAAATGCAACAAAACAAAAACTACGAAGGCTATAAATGGATAATTTTACACAAAATAAATTATCGGTGAATACCCAATTTGTCATATCTTATCTTAACCTCACATAAGATAAGATATGATTAGATATCTGATTGATTAAAAATGATTTCTAAATTCATTGGTTTAATGTTAATCTTCCTAACATATTGTATAATTTCCTGGAAAGTATTTCTTTCTCTTTTTATTTTTTACTTTACACAATTAGCTTTAAAGCTAATTAAAACTTAAGCGCGCAGATGAGGAATCAAATTCAATTTTTATCTATTACTTATATGTACATGCTTACGTAATTAGTACAATAGGATTAGTCACGTATTAGTTATGCTAGATAATTATTATATATGTATATATCATGATTTATACAATATGTGTTATATTGACATCCTACACCCTAAAAAAAATGTGTAAAATTACCCCAAAAATAGGAAACTGGGCTACCTCCTATTTTTTTGGGTAAATTTACACCTATACCCCAAATATGTATACCTATTTACACTTTTCACATACTTGTGGAATATTCCTTGAAAGTGTGGTAATTTTCCCTGGTAAATTTACATCTCTAAAGTAATATTCCCTAATGGAATGGAATAATTTCAGGTAGATTTACCACACCTTCCCCCTAAATATACCTCAAAAATAGGAGGCAACTGGGCTACTTCCTATTTTTGGGGTAAATTTGCCACATTTTTTTTTAATATGTAGATTAGAGTAACAACAAAGAAATTAGAAATAATTGATTATTAGGTTTTTTATTATCCAGAAATGTTAAGTTCAAGTTATCTAATAACATGTTTATGTCATTTAGAACTTAATGCAGATTCTCCATTTAAATATTCAAGATGTACCATGTATAATATTAGATTTAATTTTAATAACTTCTGAAGGATATATTAATTAGTTGGATTACAGAGAGTTTACAAGAATTTCAATAAATTTTGCAAGAATAAGCAATGTTTTAAAGAGTAAACATTTTGGGAGGAAGGTCGATAGGAAAAGCCAATAGTTACTAAGAATTGTATTGTATTCATAATACAAAGATTCAGTTTTCTTATATATTTACTTTTATACACGACCAACATCAAATAAGTTTTTTGCTTTAGGTATATACCTGTTCATCTGATAGGCAAGGCATGTATGCGTAAAAACTAGCAATATAAAGGATAATCGCAATTATACTTTCTTTATTTTAATAGTTAAAAACGTTACATTATAAACAACATACAAAATATATGCAGTGCGATATTATAAGTACGTAAATAATAACGATATGTATCATAGAAATCAGTTTGGATGTTCGATTTTGGGTTGTGGTGTGTCAGGTACAGGCGTAACCGTTGGTTTAGCTGGTCCGGTTTGCGTTATTGGTACTACTCGTTCTGTATTTTGCGGTTTAAGAGATTTTTTAGGAGCGTAACTGTTAAAATCCATCGGAAGACAAAGTGGAGACGACGTCATTGATATCGTGGTCCACTGGCAGGATGTATCTTCTGACGAAATGCCTGGAAATATACCCATGTTCGTCCTGTTTCTCTTCGTGTTTGCCTTCGACTACGATGCTATTATTGGATGTTTTGACGGTAATTTCGTTAGGTGCGAATTGCTGGACGTCGAGTATTACTTGGAACTTTTCGCTATCGTTGGCAATGGTGGAGCCAGAGTCTTGACGGGATAAAATGTTGCTGCGCCATGGTCTTAGGTATCTGGAATTTCTTAGGCTTAAAGAGCTAAGCAGATCGTCCCTGTTGATTCCCAAGCCAAAGTGTTGATCCAGCAATCTTGAAGGACGGTTGAGTTCGAAATCGTCCCACCAGTCACGGAAAAGCATTGGTACTAAAGACATCTGAAAAATGAATGGTTTGGAATGAAATTTTTGCAATAGAGAATATTACCAATAATATCGGCAGAAAAAAAAATATTGAAATAATATGTTTTAGTTTTACAACTATGCAAATTCGTTGCAACTTTACAGCTTTGTTTAAGAAAGTTTCTGCGACCACTCAAAATAATTCTTAAGAAAGTAATTTTAATAAAACTATTTTTAACATTGAAATAAATATTTATCTTATAAACATATTATAAACCACCTATAATCAAAATTTGGCCCATTTTGTTTTGACATTATTCGTTAATATTTTTGTACATTTGTGGCACATAATTTATTTTTAACATTTCTTCAACTTTTGTTGGAAATCGGAAGAATCTTTTGGTTCGCTCCTAGTTGCTCTTAATGTTCGTTTAGTTAGTCCAATGTGTTTCTATGGATTGCAGTTGTGAGGTGTTTGGAGGATTACAGTCTTTTGGGCACAAAATTTATTTTTTCTTTGCCGTATCATTCCATAACCGCTTTAACATAGTGGCGTGTCGCTAAATGTGGACAGAAGAACTTTATACAAAGCGATAATGGTTTTTTAAGCGTTCATCTAAGTAAGTTTGTTGATTAATATTACTTTCGGTCACAAAATTCTGCCTTCTCTTATCAGAAGATCAAGCTGCTTCTTAGATGAAATATTTTTTTTAGCAAATTTGTCTGTCCTTTTTGGTTTGTATTTTTCTTCAGCGTCAAACTTATTCTTAAAAGTAAAAAAATATTGTACAGCAGGCTGGGCAATGTCACCCTTACGTAAGCTTCATCGTCCATTTAAATTCACTTAAATTTGGTCAACAATGTGTAAATAGTCTTCCATTTCGAGTTTTAACAATGGAATTTTATTTATTGTTTCGATTTCAAATCTTCTAGTTAATAACTGCTTTATTAACATTTTTGTAAACTTTAATATAAAATGGTTGCTTTTGGGGAAATGGATGCCCAACACCATGCTCTCGGTTAATTTAAAATAAGCAATAGTTTATTGGAATGAAGTTTAAGTAGGGCATGTAAACTTCATTCCACCCTAAATTCATTTTCATATTCCCGCATGTCCAGATTTTATAACCGAAGAACGGATAAAGCAAACCATAGCAGGAAGTATCTAAAATGTGCCTTATTATTAGCTGCTATTAATAACGGCAGAACAATAGTGTCTCGAGCTTTCAATGTCTCAAGAGAGAGTCTTTTTAACCAGAGAATAAAACAGTGATCTGATGTGGAACGCTTCAGCTAAGGAGGAAAAAACACTTGTAGAAAATTATATTTCATGTAATCTCTAGGATCCAAATAATAAAAGATGCTTACAAATATACAGAATAATAAAAGGAGTAAATGTGCAGGCGACTACAAGTTGAATAATTTTATTTAGTAAAAATGAAGTGGAAATATTCGGAAAAGATTTTGAAACAATATTAAGCAAATATAATTCTAGTCCAAATAGAATTTCCAATTTGCTCTTATTTGTCTCAATTTAATTTAGATAGAAAACTTTTATTTATTCTAGAATTCATGTAAATTTTCTATTAGTTAACGATTTATTTATTAAGATTGAAGTTATACAGTAATAAAGTTTATTACTTATTAATAATAATAGTTTAGTGTAGAAGGTCATCAAATATTTGTTACACCAATTTTCCAACAGGAGTTGTGAATGTTTTAATTTCATATTAAATGCAACATATAGCTTAATGACTTTAAATTTGTAATGATTGCAATTTAAAAATTATGGAATTTGCATTTCCAAAATAAGTATTCCATCAAACAAAACGCCAAACATTGCTCTATTTATTTAGCAACTACTAATAGTAGGTAATAATTCTGCCTGGGCGTCAGGCCAAATTTAGCATCTAGTTCTTATGCAGTAACAAACCCTTCGTTTTTATATCATTTGCGGGGAATATTGCCGAACTCACAGCCATTAAAATTAAAGCCCCAAGGGAAACGTTTAATTGTTTACTATGGAATACAGGTTCACATAAAAATTTAAAATGTTAATATTTTAAATAAGCGATTACTAATTATTAGACTATCGAGCTCTCTTACAATATGATGTATAATAATAGACTAATATACTCAATAGACTCTGTAATATTATAGAGTTCATGCTTTTTTATGATTTTCTGCCTGAATGGATTTATTTAGAAGATTATTGCGTTCATTATTGAAAATCTTCAACATTTTCTCTTGATATATCTTAAAATAATAATTCTATCTATCGCCTAAAATTTCTACGATCATAAAATGTTTGTGTTTTACTGCGATTGTGTTGCGAGAGCTGATATGCCCCCACGATCGCTATAATTTGTATTACAATACATTTTTCGTAACAGTACCAATCCTTTTTACAACAAATCTGACAGATTGATTTATATTCAGTTTAAGTACCTGCTTTTCGGTCATCTTGCACATTGGACTACCAATATTCCTTCATTTTTTTTCCTTGCTAATCTGCCATGTTTTTATTTTCAAACCATTCGCAAACGTCGATTTTGAAACTTTCAATTGCTTTGCTATTGCACAGTATAATCATATATTATACTAGTATGCATATAGTCACAGAAATGTTTCACTGGCGAACCAGGGTTTAATCTACACGATTTACTTGTTTTATTTATTTATTTTACGTTTTTTATTAGTTTTAAATTACCCCTGCAGTTTTAAAAAAAATAATGAACCTTGATTAGTTGCATTGTGTAAAAGATAAGATTAGTGGCCTTAACATTTACATACTTTGTAATATATTATATTGTTAGGTTTAAATGAAATGACCGTGAAAGAAAATGGCAATGGGCATCATGCTATTGTGCCATTTGCTCTTGCAAGATAAATTCTGATGTTAACGATGGTCGCAGTTTCTTTGGATTTTTTTGGATTCTTTTGGAGCTTTTTTTTTGATGAATCTATTATATACAACAGGACAAGATTAAGAAAATACATGGATAAGAAGAACTATTGTCGTTGTGCAGAGTTTCCTAGGTCACATTAAACCAATTTATTGTTTAGATACTCATGTTAAACTGTATCGCTATTTATCACAATAACTAACTTAATACATTTCATTTCATGTTCACTTTTTAAAATACTGTGATTTTGATCTGAACTGCATTATAGTAGTATAAATTTTAATCCTCACATTTCACATTTATTTACATTATAGACAACTCGATTAGTCTACATCTGAAACTCTACAATAAAACCCTTCCACCGAAGTCGTTGTATCTTTATATTTTTTTTGAAAAAGAACTACAACATATTTATTCCTGGAAGAAGTTTTGTACCATAAAATATATAAAGAAAGATTTGTTTTACAAAAAGGAAAGAATGTGTACTCAATTATTGTAAACCACTTACAAATATACAGTGTGTTTCACTTTTCATGGGGACACCTAAATAACTTTTTTATTTTGAAAGCAATCAATATAAAATTTTTATCAGTTATGTAGGCCACGACAATGCATCTTTTCATATGAATAGAGTTTTTATAAAGTCAAAATCTAGCCAACTACGATTAAAATAAAAAGTAGCGTTTCAAGTCGGGTCATAGTAGCGATTAAGATAGAGCTAAAAAGTATTAAGAAAAGTTATTACAAATCACTCAAGAACTCCAAATACCAAATTTCTCTGAAAAAATTGTAATTTTACATTTTTTCTCCATTTTATGCCATCAGCAGATGATAATTTTGTAATTGCAATAATAAGAGTGCCATGAAACAAGAAAACGATTCATCAGTTCAAACGTCAAACATCAAACGTCAATTCACTAAACAGTTTACTTCAGTTGCAACTATCGAACTTTGCTAAGCAATGGCCGATAGACATTTAAGATTACTGAAAAAGTAGAAATTATTCGAATTGTTGGTGACAATGTACGTCTACCCGAGAGGCGGCTAGAGAGTTTAACGCGAGGCACCCTGAACGTCCACCCATCCGTCATCGAAACTGTTGCATACTTGAATAATATTTTCAACACTACTGGAAATGTTACTAAACCACGCCCACGAGGATTGAACAATCGAGAACACCATTTAGAGCAGTAATATTAGCAGCGTATCGTAATAATCCTCACACGAGTTTACGAGATATGGCTAGAAATTTAAATATCTCTTACTCTAAAATTTGGAGATGTCTCCGTCGTCACAAATTGAAACCGTATAAGCCAAAATATTTACACACTCTTGAAGATGGAGATCTCCATAGAAGAATGGAGTATTGTCTATGGCTCAAGGTATTATCTAAATGACAGAGAATTTTTGAAAAAAATTATGTTTAGTGATGAAGCTACATTTACTACTAACGGTGTAGTTTCGTCCAGAACTGTAGATACTGGCAACAGAAAACCCAAACTGGGTCATCAACGTAAAAGACAATATTCACAGAAAATTAATGTGTGGTGCGAATTTTAAATGCACGAATCATTGGCCCGTTTTTCTTTTTTGACACGCTAAATGCAGAAAGGTTTTTACATTTTTTAAATACTGAATTAATGGATGTGCTTGATGATTTACCACTGGATGAGAGGCGAGATTTGTACTTCCAGCTAGATGGATCCCCGGTTCATAACGCAAGAATAGTGCGAGCATGGTTAGACGAGAACTTTCGTTAAGATGGATAGGTCGTAATAGCCCGTTAATAGAGTGGGCTCCTAGATCCCTGACATTACACCACTTGACTTTTTCCTTTGGGAACTATTAAAAATGTTGTGTATGCATCAAGACCTCAAAACATACAGTAACTGTGTCAGAGAATCCGACAAGCCTGCCGAGAAATTTCCCCAGAAATACTACGACGAGTTGTACTGAATCACAAAAGACGATTGGAAAAATGTATCCGTCTTCAAGGTGATCTAGTTGAAAAAGATCCTATTTAAAATATTGTTCGTTAAATTGTTGCTATATTTTGTTTTAATACTGAATAAAATTTGCGAATCGTTTTCTTGTTCATGGCACTCTTATTATTGCAATAACAAATTATCATCTGCTGATGGCATAAAAATGAGAAAAATGTAAAATTACAAATTTTTCAGAGAAATTTGGTATTTGGAGTTCTTGAGTGATTTGTAATAACTTTTCTTAATACTTTTTTGCTCTATCTTAATCGCTACTATGACCCGACTTGAAACGCTACTTTTTGTTTTAATCGTAGTTGGCTAGATTTTGACTTTATAAAAACTCTATTCATATGAAAAGATGCATTTCGTGGCCTACATAACTGATAAAATTTTATATGTGATTGCGTTTCAAAATAAAAAAGTTATTTAGGTGTCCCATGAAAAGTGAAACACACTGTATGTATCATTTAATCAACCATTATTTTACTAGAATATGTGTTTTTTTTTTATTACTGTAAGGTGTTCAGAAATATTTGCAATAAAATCATAATAAAAACGCATAAATTTGTAGATTTTTCTAATCTATTTTCCTACTTCCTTTAAAATATAAATTGCTCCATACGTTTGAAATTTCCCGGCAACAGCTTTACAAGATGGCAGCTAGGCTTGAATGCGGACCATAAAAGAACAAAGGATTTCGCGAGCTTGTCCTTACTCGTATATACTGTGCTTCTATTCTCAAGCAGGAGTAAGGAAAGCTGTTTAAAGTAAGTTACTTTGTCTTGTACGATGCTTAACGAACATAGTGCAATATACCTAGCGAATACTCAACATCTGCACTTTCTGTTCTGGTCAGTCCAGCTTCACATACGCACTTAATACGTAACTCATGCCGTTGTTAAGTAAAGTAAGTAAGGAGTACCAAATATTCTAAAGTGGTCAGATATTTTCGTGCATCATTTTAAGTTTTTAACTTCTAATTTTTGTTTGTTTTGTTATTTAGTTCTGAAATGTTTCGTTTACATATTTGAACAATTCTAAAAACGCAAATAGTTACAATTTGCTACAATTTACAAATTATTATTATTGCGAAATCTATAAATAATTTTCATGCTTCTGTTATTTTAACTTTTGGCACGATGAAAACTCAATAAAAGAGTGAATCATCGCTGCATTACAAACTAAAAATACAGCAGCATCTGTGCGTTATTGCTAATCTTGTTAAATGTTTATTATATTTAAAACAAAACACGATTATTGTCTTGCAACTCAAAGCACATTTTTAATTTACAACTAGAACACTTTTCTTTCACGGCGCGGTAGTTGAAAATCAAAAAGACTAAAGGATGATTTCTTGGATCTTATACATGCAGAACAAACAAACAAATGTTTTACATTAAAAAAAGGATAATATTTCCTACCTTGGCAAATTAGTCCAATAAAGAAAATAAATGCACTTAAAGCGTTAACTAAAAATACTGTCGAAGTGAAATATTCGATTTACGTTTCGTTACTGTGCGTTAAATAGCGTCCAAAACTGAATATATACACAAAATGCTCGCCTGAACCAATAAAACATCATTCTAGAAACGACGCTGAAACAGCCTAGGTATGTCGGACAATTTGGAAATTCTTAGTTGCGTTGGTCTCTTTCGAAAATCGGAAATAATTATATCAGTAGAAGGAGAGAAGATTAGTGTGAGGTATTTCTCAGCGCCATACTAACTGGCGGTTCTAAATATAAATCCTGTGAGTGGTGTCTGAAAAACAGAAGATTCAATTATTACTCACACGTTCACATAGGAGCTAGAACACTATACGTAATGAAAATGACTATTAAGGAGTGTTCCAGAAATAGTTTTCACCATGTTTAGTGAAGTATTTTTGTAATTTCGATGATATCAAATGCAGGGCTGAAAATATTCCACCCGTGCGTAAAATGCATACTTTTGCTATGAATAATTCAATTTTCTTTATTTAAATATTATCTCGTCGCTTACAATTAGTTTTTTTTTTCAGTAGCAAAATTAAAATGAGAAAAATTATTAGGCATTTGTTGTTTAATTAATCGTCATCAGTTATTATTGATTTTATGAAAGATATGGATATAAAATAAAAGCATCTTTGAAAGTATAATTATTTGATGTTCATGCTTTTCTAAAACTGTTAGTGTGTAGAACATAAATTATCGTTTTCATGCAGGAATGTGCTTCTTATTGATTCATTCTTACATAGCAAAGTTTGAAGAAATGCCATGCTACCGACTTTGGTACTACACTTTTCTGTCTTCAAGCTATATAGCCCGCGGTCTCTTGTTAATATTGTGACTTCAGTGGTATGGATGCCCAATAAAATGCTTCTTTCAAATAATGTTTATTTGTCGAAAAAACCATTAGATGCAAAGACATTGTTGAATATATAGGGTTTTCCACGGAACTGGCTGGTTAGAAGTTTTCCGGCTTAATGAAATTCCTCAGTTTTAAAAATTTGGGGTTTGCAACAACTTGGTACTTACTTTTTTCTAAAATATATCCAACTCTTGCACTTCCGGTTAACTGGAAGTCGCAATGAACTTTGTTATTTTAAATAGAACACCCTATATATTATTATATTTTTGAATTTACCATAAAATTCTATGACGATTACTAACAGGGTTTCCTATAGCTATCTTTAACTGCTTTTGAGATATTGCGATTTTTGTTAAAATTTTGACATTTACATAGTTATATGTAATTGATTAATTCTCACTTGGTTTAAGTGTTAGAAGTCTCCCACTTTAAAATTAATTAAGTACTAACATTGTTTTACCTAAACATAATAAAAAAAATCATTGGAATTATATACGGTGTTTAAAAATTAGTGGCATATCAGAGAATTTTGAAAGTTGCAAAATTTTTTCCAAATATACAACCTGTACATTTTTGTATTTTTGGATGTAGAATTAAATTTTACACCGATTTGCTGTAACATTCCCTATACCCATCTTCAGTAGTTTTCTTTTAAATTACTCGTTTTGTTTATTGCCGCTTTCAAATGGCTGAATAATTTCTATCTGGTGGGCCATGACTTTAACATCACAATAATTTATTACTAAAAGTAAATATTATTGTTATAATCATTGTTTGTTACACGTCACGTATTCAGATGAATGCATATTATTGTGGAACTAATGAATTAAATAATGAAAAATATTGGAGGAGCTTGTTTTAACCTGGATACTTTTACATTCACTGAGAATGCAGGAAGAACTTATAGAGAATTCGATGTAATTAAAGAAATTTGTTTGTCGTTAAAACGATCTAACGGAATTCAGAAAATTTTGAAATGATTTCTCTTAATAGTTTGGTTTCAAATTAAGGGAAATGGTATAAACGATAACGACGACAACATAACAAAAATTGTTTCACTAAAACTTAGTGTGCTTGTCAGAAAAATATCTTAAAGTGTTTGATATATTAAAGTATTTTCAAGATTGTAAAGGTTTTAATATGACGAATATTTAGATACATGCATACTTAACAAATGCAATTTACAAGCAGCATAAACTTGAACCATGACATAGAGCATAAAAAAAATGCTCAATGTGAATTCCGTTGACGTCCAAGCATTTTATTATTCGACGTCTTAATGTGTCACTTATACTTCTTCTCACTTCAACTGGGTCTAATTCATCAAACGTTCTCCTCACACAAATCATTAAATCTTGCTTGATAGTACCGGAAGTTGTATACAGTATGTAATCTGTGTAATGTATTATTTCAAAGTTTTCTGAATTTTATTAGATATATTAGCAAAAAATAAATTCCTGTAATTACAGTAAATTCTCTATAAGTTCTTCTTGCATTCTCAGTGAATGTAAAATAAATTTAAAGTATCCAGGTTAAAATAAGCTCCTTCAATATTTTTCATTATCTAATTCATAAGTTCCATAATAATATGCATCCATCTGAACACGCGACGTAAACAAACAATGATTATAACAATAATATTTACTAACAATAATAAATTGTTGTAATGCTAAAGTTATGGCCTACCAGATAGAAAATATTCGGCCATTTGAAAACGGTAATAAATTTAAAACGAGTAATTTAAACAAAAACTACTGAAGATGGGTATAGGGAATGTTACAGCAAATCGGTGTAAAAATTAATTCTACATCCAAAAATACAAAAATATAAAGTTTTGTAACTTTCAAAATTCTCTGATATGCCACTAATTTTTAAACATCCTGTATAATTCCAATAATTTTTTTTTTATTACGTTTTGATAAAACAATGTTAGTACTTGTTAATTTTAAAGTGGGGGACTTCTGACATTTAAACCAAGTGAGAATCAATCAAAGTAAATTCAAAAATATAATAATATATAGTGTGTTCTATTTAAAATAACAAAGTTCATGGCGACTTCCGGTTCACCGGAAGTGCAAAAAAGTTGGAAATATTTTAGAAAAAAAGTAAGTACCAAGATGTTGCAAACTCCAAATTTTTAAAACCGAGGAATTTCGTTAAGCCGGAAAACTTCTAACTAGCCACTTCTGTGGAAAACCCTGAATATATATACAGATTATTTATTTTCAACAAGATGGAGCGCCCGCACATAATCACCGTGACACAAGTGAGTTATTAGGAAGATTATTAGGAAATAACTGGATTGGCACCAGTGGTCTTATTCAATGCCCCGCACGTTCACCTGATATGACGCCATTAGATTTCTTCTTGCGGGGAGCAGTAAAAAATCAAGTGTACAAACATAGATATGCAACAGTGAATGAGCTTCTGGAAAGAATTTCCAACATTATTGACGACATCGACGGTAGGATCATTTTAGGAGGTACTCGTAATATTCACAGAAGATTGATAAAATGTATTGAAATGGAAGGAGGTGTCTTTGAACATTTAATTTGAGTAATTTTCTTGACTATTTTTGTATTTATTTTTATTTGTTTATTAAATTAAAAGCTTTAGTGAATGTGACGCTTTAATTTTTCATAGGTATATCAATTTCGTGCAAACAAAGCAAAGATAAAGATTTCTCGGTAACTACTAGTGTACTAAGACTTTTTTTTTGTCCAGTTTGCGATTCTCTTGTAAATCGCAAAAAATATACCATTTAAAAAAAAATGGACGAATATCTAGAGAACGTAATATTACACAGTACATGTTAATTAATTATTACTAGCTCTTTTGCATGCCTTTAGTTTCCAATGAATAATATCTTTGATTTTCTAAAAATTATGTCGCTGCACTGTTTAAGAAAAGCGATTGTAATTTAATTAACACTTAGATTAAGTGAATCAAATTTTGAAATATCTTGGTACGGATCTCCTTATACTTGCAGGCGTGTTTATAGATTGTATTTGAATATACTGAGTGATGGTCACTCAAGCGCAAACTCAGTCAATTTAAAATGGGTATATCTTACATTTTTTTAAATAGAACACCCTGTACATGTTTACATCATTGAATTCCTACTAACAAGTGCTTTATTTTTTATTAAACATACTCTATGTTTATATCTATACTTTTCGGATTATTACAGTTTTGGTTAACTTTTCATTGTTACTATCAGATGTGTAATCTTAGTAGGCGACGATTCTATAATGACAATGACAGTAGTTTTTTTTTGACGTTTAATCGTGTTTAGTGTAAGTAGTTAAATTATTTGTAGAAAATAATGTTTCCGAAAGAAGAATTAGTTAATGTGGTATCTATACTGGGAGAATGTGACAAACTATTTTCTGATTTCGCCTGTGTACAGTCAAAAACATCCGAACGCTGAAAGGAAACCTAATGTGCTCTCTTTATAAGACTAAAGGACTGCAACCACTGAAGAAAGTGAATTTTCAGTAGTAGGTAGTGTTGCTGAATCTTCAAATATTTCTATGCGGGCGGTCGTATTATTAGGCACAACAGCAATTTCATCGCATTTTAAACAAAAATAAATTTTATCTTTACCATTATCAGTTGGTCCAAGAACTAGATCAATGTGATTTCAATCGTTGATGTTTTGTTAATAGGAGCTAGAAAAACAGCTAGGAGAAGTAAGATTCTTATTAAATATATTATTTTGAGATGAAGCTGCCTTCCAGAAGAATTATCACGTTAAACGCCATATTTTTCATTAGTATGACACAGTTAATCCGTATGCTATCAGGACAGTACATCAATAGGAGCAGTGGTTTGTTAACATATGGGGAGGTATCATTCGAAACAAACTTTTAGGGCCATACTTTTTTATGGTAATTTACAGGAGCACGTTATTATCTACACTTTCTTGACAATGAATTTATAGAGAGTTGTTGGGTGATGTACGTTTTGATATAAGAGGGTAAGTATGGTAAACAAGTTGATGAAGCACCACTTCATTCTGCGCATAATGTAGTTAATTCTGTTGAATGTCAATACATCTGACTGCAAATGTGCGTTAGACAAAATGGCGGTTATATGGAAATTCCGATTTTCTCATTATTTTTTTTTTATGTTAATTGAAGTAATCCTTTATGCATGGTGTTTGGATTTGAAGAATATAGAAATGATAATAATGGTCCTTCCCATTCAAAAGTTTTATTTAAAAATCTATTGCACTACATGTTTCGGCGATACGCCATCATTAGGTAATGATTTACGTTGAGTATTAAAATACAATGAAAAAAGTCCAATAACACTCCATGGAAAAAGTAATTTTAATTTAGGTCAAATTATCAACATTTACTACCCTTTATTACGCCCATGTCCATAGTATTCTTTCATATGCGACTGTCGTGTGGTATCCCCAATACAATGTTTATGTCAATGCTATAGAATCTGTTCAGAAAAAAAATAATCGTTAAGTTTTTAACATTCCGATTTCATATGCCTGCTATCAACTATGAAAGAAAGCTTGAATTTAAAATGCTTTCCACGTAATCATGCCGTACTCGCAGAGATAGAAAACCGTAACTCGTTCTCTCTCTCTCTCTCTCTCCCTTAAAAAATAATTTGAAAGTAAGAATTACTAGAATCTAAGTTAATCAACATTGTTAAGAAAAGCCCAAAAAAATTCATCTAAATAGTTGTGTTTTGTTTTGTCATTTACTTGATACTTTATTAAATTCATAGATTGTTAGCTTAACTTAATTGTCACAAAAATTCGTTAAAACAAGATTGTGTTTTGTTCATTTTTGTTCACTTGTTAATTTATTTAATTGTGTAGTTTGTGAGTTTTTTTAATTCAATGTCTTAAATTACTCAAAATATAATTGTTAAAATATAAGTGGTTCTATTATTTCCCTATTTAAAAGAAGTTCAGTTTGAACCCTTAGAAAGGGGTTGGAGAGGAAGTTATCATCGGTAAGAGAAAGCCGACGAGAAGGGTAAGTCGACAATCATTAGGCTAACTAACGGCCCTGCTTCGACTGACGGTGGAAAACAAAGTTGGGAAACATCTTTGGCTAAAAGTACTAAAACCATTCGCTACCGAACAAAAAGTTTGTTTCCCAGCAGTGGCTCGCCGGTCAAAAGAGCAGGAGGGGTTGTCTGCGAGACGGAATTTTGACTTGTCTTATTTGCATTTGGGCTGGCCAACCCAAAAGTTTCCAGACAAGAGAACCCGTTCCGTTACAAATACAATTATAAACATATCTGCTGGTATAAGTAGGTCCGTATTAAAATATTGATTCACTTATTCTAAAAGTGGTAATTAAATTACAATCGCTTTTCTCAAATAGTGCAAGCGACATATTTTTTAGAAAATCAAAGATATCTTGAAAAGGAATGAGTTTAGCGCTAAAGTATGTTGTATCTTATGTTTTTAAAATTTATTGGCGCTTTTAAAAATCCAATAATATTGGGGGTATTGTATTAAAAAAAAAAGAAAGTTGGAAGCTGTACCGAGGTTACGAAACACCCTGTACAAATTCCGATAATTTTGCGTTATAGAACAATTATAATCTTACCATAATTTATAAAAAAACTTTTTCCTGTCTGTCACTGTTTACGAGTTATAGAGGAATTTCCTGCTGGTGAAACACCCTGTATAGACGGCCCCACAACCTACCTGCACATAAAGGAAGACCAACAACGGTCTTCTACATTCTTCTACGCTTAACTGTTTTGGCCGGTCTTCACTACTGATTGATATTCCAGCGTGATATTTAAATAAAGGAGAAATAAAAGACAAAAATCACACAGTAATTTCACAATAATTTAATACATTTATTTATTTAATAATATTCATTTATTTTAGGTTTCACATCTTACGATTGTCAATTTCCAAAGAAAAAACAGATATTTTGTTTATTATTTTTAGACGAGGAAGGCCCACATTAATTTATGTATAATTAATTTATGTTCGTGTGAAAATAGTATATGTATGTACACCAGTTAAGAGGTAAAAGCAAACTGTACAGTGTGATACACGTATCTAATATCTATCTAAACATTTGTTTTTATGATATCTTAACGTAACAATCTCGTCATTCAACAGAAATAAAATAAAAAAAAACACGTAACACTTATTACTACTTAAGAACACACACATCTCTCCTCGTTTATTTAAATTAAAATAATAATAATTAAACAAATAATTTAATTGTAATAACAGTATAATAATAATTAAAGCACGACCAGCATGCACGGTTTTTTTTTAAATTTCTTCTTTATAATATGTACTTTTTTTTTTAAATACATTAAGTATAGTGAGGTACATCGTAAATATTATGATTCTATATGAAGTCAATATATATATTATCGTATTCACAATTTTAATTTACATTTACAGTTCTCTGTGTAGATAGTTCTTTAAATCACTCACGTCAACACTGTGACCTGTAAAAGAAAAAATGTGAATTAGTATTTAAGAAATCGCATTATGATAAAGTAAGGACAAATTCTAAACCCGCCACATAAAAAGAACTAAAATAGAGCAAAAAAACAATGTAATAAAGGCAATTTTCATTAATAATGGCTAGTGATGTATGCATTTCTTTTTATACGGTTCTTAAACAGAACTTATTTACAGTTAATGGCGTCGACAAATTTTCCTTTGTATCAGGATCTACGTATGTTGATATTAGGTATAGACGGTTTGAATTTATTTCCAAAAATCGGTTATTTAATTCAGTCTTTAAAAAAGGTACAAGACTGCGGACAAATGAGTACCAATTTCATCAGTTTCGTCAGAAATTATCATTGTCTCATATATTTTAAGAAGTGCTCGCATAAGCGGAATAATTTCTCATATAAACGGATTTCGTGAACTCAATGTCTATGTGGTCTCCTCAAAAGGCTTCAGGATTCTCACCATTTCTTGAACCAATGTCCAGTCTTCAGTGTTGAGGTGATCTATCTTATTTTTCATAGCGTAGAGTGATAAAAAATCTTTATTGGATACTAGCCTTTCTAACATATAGAAGGTGCTATTCCAGCGCATTGGGCAATCTTGCAATTTCTTTAAAACATCTTGGTTAAGACGAGTTCGAGTATTTTTAACTCTTGCTTTGCCATTGTTGAATGATTGAAATGCCCAGCAATTTTTCTGCATTTAACAAATAATGTTGAAAATCTATCAAGGGTTGTTAGAGATTCTTTCACTATTAGATGTAACTTGTGTGCTGTGCAATCGATGTTATAGAGGAATAAAGCAGATAAATAGCACGCTCATTTCATGTTTGTCCCACCATCCCATTCTTGAAGCATGGATTCAAACTTTGTTGAAACATACTCTCCTATCTGGGTATCACTGGTGCAATTAACAGCTCAGGGACCGCCTCTCTGGAGACCATTGTGGGTCTCCCCGCGCTGGAGCTTTATGTGAGAGCGGAGGCAATGAATGCGATCCTTAGACTGAAAGCCAACAACCTGTGGCATCCCAACTTCAGGTTGGGAGGGTACACTTATACTACAGGCACGATGCTGGACGGGCCATTGCTGCAAATGCCCACGGACAGCATGGCACCCGAAATTATCTTCACTGAAAAGATGAAAATCTCCATACCGAACAGAGACCAGGCACGCAGTGAGATGGCTGCTAATGATAACTGGTTCACGGACGGATCCAAATCCAGCCAAGGCACAGGAGCCGGTATTTGTGGGACCAGTCCTAATCAAAGGATATCTATAAGCCTGGGGAAACATACAACTGTTCCAGGCAGAGGTATCCGCCCTTGCAGCCTGTGCAGAAATGATTGCAAAAGAGGGCTGCATGAGGAGGAAAATTATTATAATGACTGACAGGCAGGCTGTCATTAAGGCAGTCTCGAACCCAGTAACTAGGTCAAAACTAGTTAGAGACTGCAAACTATCCCTCAATACACTGGCACGAGACAACACGGTGTCTCTGATTTGGGTGCCGGGACATGAGGATATAAAGGGCAACGTAATACCGATAAACTAGCCAAGGGGGGCTCTAAGAGACACTTCATGGGTCCAGAGCCCGTATGAGGGATCACTAAGGATTCTGCAAGAAGAGAGATCTGGACCTGGTTAGATAAAGAAAGTACGAAGAAATGGAGGTCGACTGAAGGTTAACTCCATACCAAAACGCTGATAGGGGATGGGAATGGTAGTTTCTCTGATAACCTACTCAGGCGCAGTAAGAAAGAAGTTAAGACCATTACTGGGTTGGTAACTGGACACTGGCCCCTGAAAAAGCACCTATACAACACAAGCCGAGTAAGCGAACCGTGATGTAGAAGATGCGAACTACAGGAGGAAACGAGTTTACATGTAATCTGCACTTGTGAGAACTTAAGGTACTTAGCAGAAGTACTTCGGAGAGATCTATTGGAAGCCCTCGAGGGCCCTCAAGTTTCCACTGGGCAATATACTGGGCTTTATAGAGAACACCAAGCTGCTCGAGTGGAAATAAGAGAATCAATAGGGATGGTACAATGAGCACCTTGCTCAAGTGTCCGGACATCAAGTGCCCACCCTAACTTGAATGAATGAATACTCTCCTCTGTGACGTTTTTCGAGAACCTCTGCCCGCAAAACGATATTTTTTCTTACAAAATCTTCTGTTATGCCATGGCAGGTCAAAGACAGTAATGAAACCCCTGACCAAATATCTGCCGTAAAGGAGACTTTCTCAAAATCCTTTAGAACGTGCCTTATTTTCCTGAAACTTTTTCGAATAGCTCGTTGCAGATAAGCTCAGTGAAATATTATCTGCCTTTAAGAACATAATTTGGAACAACATGGTCCATCAACCGCCGATACCCTATTTCCTCAATATGTCGAAAAGCCAAATCACATAAAGCCAACATTTCTGCGATTAAAAACGTTTTACGTAAATGAAACATAACATAGAAATAGTATTCTACAATCATTCATATATTATAATGTATGAAATACAAGATCCATATCCGTATCCGTATCCGCGGATCTCAATAGTAATGATCCGTATTCGTATCCCTATCCGCGGATTTTTAACGATCCGGCACTAATTAATGGCGCCTGTAATATATAAACTAAGATTACTGTTTTTCAACGACTATTTTGCTTGCTTCAGATATTCTGCCACTTAAACGAACGTTTGATTGTAAAAATTCGCAGATAAACCTAACGTAAGTGCATGAAGTAGTGGAGTACCCTTACCCGATAGCATGATTTTTTTGGACAGAAAAATTCACTAATTACGTGGTCTCTTGGATAACAACTTTCTACTTAAGGATTAAATACTTATATAAATAAAGCGCTCCTATCGTGATTAAAATGCATTCATAGTAAAGACATAACCTCAGATCCTTATCCAACACCTGACCCTCTGGCACGAGGCATTCATTAAAATCACCCTCTTCAAATTTGCAACATTTTACTGATGTGAATGACGAATCTTCGGAAAGTAACTGCTGCTACGATAAACTCCATTCGGAAGGCAGAAGGTTAGAAAGCATGGAATATGATTTTTCGAAGCCCTTCGTAATCGTTAGGCATTTCTGCTTATTTTTTGCGAAACCTTATGGAAGGTGTTGAATGAATGAATTGAGGCAGATGTTTACACTCCGAGTGAACTTGTATGAGATCATCAAGATTATTCGAACTGAATATTTATTTTTACTTTCTTTGGAGAACAAGGGATACCGTAATTACTATCAAATTTTGCAATGGCATACTTCGAGCTCTTACCACCTGATGCAATATAATCTAAGTCAGTCTTTCCCAAACTTATTTAAAGTGCGACCCCTTTCTGATAAAAAAAAAAATGTTCGCGATCCCTTATTTTCCCCTACTCATCACTAAAACTTAAAACACTAAAACACTAAAAACTAAAAAAAGGGACGAAAATAACCTTGCTAAATTACAAGTAACTGATGTTTCTCAAATTTTATTTTACCTTACTGTTTAAGCTTAAATTAAATAAATGAAAAATTAAATTCAATAGTTATTTTAATTGCGATCTGCGACTATTAGTTCTTTTACCAGATCACCACAATCAAAATAAATGATAAAAAATCGACTTTGCATTGTAAGTACATCGCGATATCTTTATTTGTGTCTACATCCTAATGCTACATGGAGACATTATTTTTTACACCGAGAAGCTCTTGCATCAAAAACTTTACCACTTGAAATGGATTGTGTTATGAAAACCGTCGTTAAAGTTGTAAATTCCATTAAGGGAAAAGCTTTGCAAACACGTATTTTTCGAAAACTCTGCGAAGACATTGATGCTTTATTTGAAAATCTTTATCACACCGAAGTAATGTGGCTCTCAAGGGGCAACGTCTTAAACAGAGTATTTCATTTAAAACCAGAGCTTTTAATATATTTGGAAGATGAGAAGTCCCCATATGAACATCAATTTTCCGATCCTATTTGGCTTCCGATGTTAGGTTTTCTTGCTGATATTTTCGAACAATTGATATTTTGAATAGTAATTTGCAAGCTCGCGACGTTAATATAATTACGGCCACAGATAAAATTGAGGGATTTATAAGAAAAATTGATTTATAGTCGACTGCAATTTGCAAAAAGCAGTTTGATTCATTTCAGTGCAATCAAGAAATTATGGAAGATGAATCATATTATAGTGGTACAAATTTTGAACAAGTTTTTGCAAACATGCAAGTTGCTCAATTTGAAACAAAAGCTCTGAGATTATTTCCCTGAAGAAATTCAAAATAATTACGACAGTTGCAGATGGATACTGAATATGTTTTTACCCGATTCCTTTCAACATGTTGAAATACCAATAAATATGAAAGAAAAGCTCATTGAAATATCAAGTGATGGAATGTTGAAGCTTGAATTTTTTTTTCCCCAGAACCCGGACGAATTTTGAACCAAAAGGATACAGGAATACCCTCAGTTAGCGCATGAAATTGTCAAGTATGTATTTGGTTCCATTTGTTACATCTAGTGTTGGGAACGAAATTTTCATCATCAATGATTTTCATCATATCGTGAAAGCAACCCTTGAGCCTTCGTTTCATTCATTATGTGGCTTCGAACTGCAATATTTACTCATAGCCATACAGGCCAATGAAACCACGTTCATCGCAACACCAATTACATCATATTTATGTGAGTTGAGTTTCTCATCCGCGATTGCCATCAAAACAAGAGTGAGAAATCGCTTCGTACTGAAAACGATATAATTTTGCGCGTCTCAAATACAAAGCCTGGATTTAAAAGACTGGTTCAAAAAAAAAGGCGCATGGATCTCATTAACATTAAAATATTTTACTTTCTTTCTCTTTATTTTTAAGAACTTATTAATATTTAGTTTTTATGTTTCATTTGATAACTAATTGTTAATTTTTTATTTACGTTATTAAAATAAATAGAAACATAATTTGACAAAGTGTTTTTGTCTTATTTTCGAAATTCTTCACTTTGGGAAACTCTGGTCTAAGTCATCTAGGTTAACCAAAGTTAAAGAAATTGACAGAAGTAGGTTCTACATATCACATTTATGTATTTTGCAGAAAAGAAATACGTATCTAATAAAACATTTCAGAGGTACAAATATCTAATGAAATATGTCGTCCCAAAATAAGTACCTATATGAGTTTAGGTTAAAAGAGGCAAGTGACAAGGTTATTACAATTGTTATTATTAAAAGCAACATTTTGTATGTCAAGTCCAGATGTCGCTAGTGCTCCTAGACTCAAAACTGTCGGGGGAGCCTGGATACTTAGCGAGAATAGGAATTTAAAATCATTAAATTGTGTAATAGAAGTATTTGCCAATAAATAGTAAAGTTTCACAAAAATATAGAATTTATTAGATAAGGTCACGGTGTGGGATCTAAACTGTGGCAAGCGGAACCAATAAAGATACTAAAGTGGCTGCTTTACGAATAGAGCCATATTAAGATGTAAATAAAAAATAACTATATCTGTTACCTGCTGTAATACGAGAATTGTTAATATCTGGTAATTAGCATTAGTATGAATACTGGTTTTCCATTTAAAATAGACTTATACCGTTTGGCTATGGTAAAAAATAAAGATGAAACTTACAACCACATATGTGTATAGGCCTGTGTATATCACGATAACTACGCCCTACAATGCACCCTAAATTATGGTTCATGCAAAATTCGATACTCAATAGGAAGGGCATTACCATTCAATCTTTTTATCTATTTATTTTTTTACTCAGAAATTGGGCATGCCATTAATACAAAAGGCAGTGCTATTGTGAACATCTAAGCCTACATGCACGTGTGGTTATATCATGGCCACACTTCTCCCACTGCCGAACAGTATATACAGCATACCTAAAAATATCAAACAGAGAAATTGCTAAACTAGAAGTCTATCTTGGAACGAAATATTTTCGCATTTCATATTCATATTGGTAAAACTACTCTTGGATAGATGGCCGCCCTACTTTTGATTACGGTGCCCCAGGGACCTCGGTCCGGCACCTTTTGACGAGGAGACCATGATAGATGGCGCTGTCATATGTAATATCGTTAGACGTGGTTCCAACCTTAATTTGGATTTACAAGCGATATCTGTCGATAATTTTTTGATTTGTTGTGCTTTTATACTTACTTGGTCAATCTATTTGTATAGTCACTAGCCTAGGGTTGAAAATATTAGGATTACAACTAAAGCAGCAGTTGACTGTGGTTACAAATAACTGTTTCCACTTATCCTTTGTTGTTGTGGGAGCCATCTGACATGGAATCTCCGTAAACACCACAGCTTCTTAGCTTTTTGTATTCAGTCTCCCATTTGTTTCACCCATTAAACTATACCAGCCATCCTAGTAGCACCTTGCAATAATCTGTACAGATCTCAGGCTGGTTAATCAAATTAATTCTCTGGGTGCATTTTCAGCTTGCCTAAAATTGCATGTCTTTCTCGGTCCAGAATCAACCTTTTATATGTGTTTGGCGATATATTTTTTTAGTTCTACATAAATAAGTCTCTTGAGAAGATTTCTCTTGTTCGACGAGGACAAGAGGACACAGTCTCAAAACGAGGGCAATCCTCACGGAACGAGGACGGATGATAACCCTAGTCCAGAGCCTCGATTCAGACAGAATATGGTAAACGTTCTTCGTCATGCCATGACACAGTCTGCAGTTGATATATCCAGTGTTGATCTCAATTTTCTGTAGATGTTCTTTTAGTGTACTGTTAGGAGACCTGTTACGGTCCAAAATGATTTCTACTGAGCTGCAATAGTTCAGTCGTCTCGTTTGATGATCTTTTCAACTTAATTATTGAGCTGTTTGTTTATAAATGTATTAGTTTAGAAATTGTAGTTGAAATTGTCAATCATCAACTAATTTAATTGAAAGTGTGGTTGTGCTCAACTAACGGTTTATGTTAATTGTAATGAATTAATTTCAATTGATATTGAATTTAATTGAAAAGAACGTCAAAAATGCAAAGAAAAATATACCAGAAACAGCCGAATTTCAGAATAGAGAACCTTAGTGCAAAGAGTTTCTACTAGAAATTCCAGCAAATTGTAATTATCATATGTAATGGATAAAAGAAAAACAACTCATATAATAATAAAAGATTTTTGCGCATAGATGATAATGTAAGGCACTAACAGTATTTTTTTTTTCAGAAAATCTGTGAACACATCAGCAACAAAGTACAAGAGGACAAAAAAATGATAATAAAAAGAATAATTTGTACTTACGTGTTCGACAACATCATTCGTTCACAGTGGACGTAACATTTGTTGGTGAAAGTACCGTCATCTGTAATTTTTTAATGTCGGTAAGAGTAGTGAAGCCTTTCTCGTCAAAGTCTTTCCACTTCAAGTAATTCTGTCGCATATACGTCACTAATTCGGGAAAATCTATGAAACCTGTCAGAAGGAAATGGTCGGTGTAAAGGGCCAAAACTCACAGACTTTTAACTCATTACCGTTCCAAGCTTCCACCATGTCATTTATGATGAAGTCTACGAAACCTATTTGTGCCTTGGGAACGGAACACGTGGTCCTATCGAACATGGGCATCAGAACGGGCAAACCCTTGGCTTTCTCCTCGTCGGTCTGCTGGAAATACTCCTCGGTAATTCGTCTCGCCCATTCCACGCACAATTTCAACGGTCTCGTGGGATTGGATACGTCCGCACACTTGATCATCATTCTCTTAATTAAAAGAACGTTCTCCGGCAACGCGACCGGGACGTAATCTCCTTGGTTCTCCTGCGAGAAAGGAAAATATTTCGTTATATTCCAACTTGGGAATGAAGTTCGTTCTGTCTTATGTATTTACCTCGCTGTCGAGTGCCGCCGAACTTTTTACGGAGAATACGTTTACGAATTTGGCCAGATGTTCGAAATGTTTCGTCATTTCCGTGGCCAAAATCATATCGACGATATTCTGGCGAGCCAGCTTGTACGTGTCCCTGTCTAAATTCTTAAAGATATTAACTCTATCGTCTCCTGAGGAAAAAAGGAAAGAAAGTTATTATTGTCTGACTGTTCAAAAAAAAAGTATCTGAAAAATAGCTTCTATGATTTAATGACCAGATAAGGAATGTGTCAGATGTGTCCCACCGAACTGGGACAATAGATTTTTTTGAACTTCTGGTAGGAATTTGATTTTGAAACTTGCAGTGTACTCATGGCCTGCTGTGATCTATTTAAGGAAAATATTTTCAACTTTATAGCACTTTCGGTATACAGGGTGTTGATATCAACTTTCTTATTTTAAACGGCACAGTATAACTTTTATCGCTCTAATGAATTTTGAGAGTCATTAGAGTACTTTTTCTTTTGTGCTGACAACGGAGACTGAGGTTGAAATGGTTATTCGCTCACTAAAGTCTAATTCGTGTGGTTGTGATGATATTACTTTAAAAATGTTAAGGCTGTGTTGTCCGCATTTAATTCCAGTTATTACGCATATCATTAATACCTGTTTATTAGAAAATGTTTTCCCGGATTGTTGGAAAGATAGTATTATAATACATTACCTAAGTAATGACCCTGCCAGTGTTAACGATCTGAGACCCATTTCCATTTTACCTACTATATCTAAGGTGTTGGAACGTATAATTGATCGACAAATTAAACTGTATTTGGATAACCGTAATATTTTGCCTGAACAATCAGGATTTAGGTCGGGGTACGGTTGTGCTTCTGCCTTGGCTCACATTACTGATGACATTTTGAGGTCTACGGACAATAATGATATCACTGTTCTCGTTCTTCTCGATTACAGTAAGGCTTTCGATACAATTGATCATTCCCTTTTATTATCCATATTACATTATATCGGCTTTACTCAAGACACTATTACTTTTTTCCATTCTTATTTATCTAACAGAACTCGTAGGGTGTCGTACGGTGGTCGAATATCTGGGACATCGGCAATCGTATCGGGTGTGCCACAGGGTAGCATTTTAGGACCGTTACTTTATTCTATATATTCTGCTAAATATCATTAAATGCTTAGTATACTGCAAATATCATATGTATGCTGACGATACGCAGTTGTATTACTCGTTTCCTCCTAATGCCGTCGCGACTGCTGTTCAAAATGTTAATGACGATCTGGCACGAATTGCTGACGAATCTTTACGGCACTCGCTGCGTCTTAATTCCAAAAAATCTAGCGTCCTGGTCTTTGGCAGGGCTAAAACTAAATCTAAAGTTATTGACCAAATACGAGTTTTTGTTAACAGCGAGGCACTAACCATCTCAGAGCATGCCAGGAATCTGGGGTTGCTCATGGATTCCAAGCTTCGGTTTAAAGAACGTGTTTCTTGCCTTATAAGACGTGCATTTTGCTGTTTGAGGGTTCTGTTTGGCAGTAGGGACTGCTTGGATATAAATTTGAGGAAGTTCTTATGTGAGACACTTGTGTTGTCGCATTTTAACTTTTGTATTAATGTATATTTTCCCTGTCTTGACAGTTCTGATAGATTGAGAATACAGCGAGTGCAGAACTCATGCCTGCGTTTTATTTATGGCCTTCGTCGATATGACCATATTTCCTATACTTTTAAACTAGCTAATTGGTTCAACATGTCTCGTAGGGGCTGATTTTCATGCAACTGTGTTTTATTTCAAAATCATTACTCACAAGAAGCCTAGTTATCTCTATCGAAAGATTACTTTCAGAGCGGACGTTCATACAATAAATATTAGATTTAGAGGACTGCTCACACCGCTCCGGCACCACCTCGAAATGTTCAAAAGGTCTTTTTCTTACCATATCGTCCGTTTATATAACGGTGTCCCATCTGATCTGCGTTTGTCGCTTCCGAGTTCCTTCGCCTGTCGACTACGAAAATATTATTGTGAATCGTATGACTATAATTAAATTTGAATTCTATATAGATACCCTCATATTTGTTATTACTGTATAATTTTGTTGTATTCATATATATTATTTATAGTTAGTTGTGGTTTTGGTAGCTTCGTTTGGTGTTCTCCTTTTATTTCACCCTTGCAGGCTTGAGAGGTAGACCAGCTACTTCGAGTAAGTCGCTGATCTCGAGCCGTTTGGCGTCAGAGAGTGAACGATTAGGACTTTGTCTATTTCTTTTCTATATGTCTCTTGCATATACTATTAAGAGTTGTTCTTATAACATTTTGTTATGTTTTGAAAATGTATTCTCTGTTGTCAATAAACCACTTATTATTATTATTATTATTATTATTATTATTATTATTATTATTATTATTATTATTATTATTATTTATAACTAGTTTATATGAAGGTTTCCTATCCCTAAACTCGACCGTTTTTGAGATATTTTCATTTTCGTTGATTTTCTGACAATTGTACTCCTTCAAATAAAATCAAATATCTCATGAGATAGCAGACATTTAGTGGTTCCATTAATGTCGAGGTAAAAACAAGGACGTAGCTATAAAGTGTTATAGCAATAATGGCTGAATCACATACAGGGTGTTCAGAAACGCGCCTCCAATGTGAATACCTTTAAGCTAACAAAACTTTTTTCTTTCAAATGGAACATGGTGTTTTTTCTACAGCATTGAATGCAGCGCAAAATTCTACATCGATTGATATTAGGGTTTGTTATACCTATTCTTACTAGTTTTTGAAATATTAGCATTTCTTGCAAAAAATATGCCTAAATTCCAAGTTCCAACCAAATAAAATGAGTTTTTTCCTACAAAACACTCTGTACATTATTTGTCTAATCTATCTAAATATTTATGCTTCAGATATCTAATGTTCACTAGTGTCTTACTAATAGTAATGTCTTTTATACAAGTCATAGAGAACGGCCATGAGATGTGCTAACAAACAAGTGACATGAATTGTTGGTAATTTACCAAATTGCGCAGTGACAAACCTATGCAGTATTAAGAAGTCATATCTTTTATAGTACGTCCTAATGCTGTCAACTCCTTCACACATTTTCTTCAAACAAGTAAAATATTGTAAATCGAAAGAAATAAGAAAATATTATACAAATAACATTTTAGACTTATTCTACATTCATGAAGAATGTAACAATGATTAGATACCAACGCTTATTTGCAATGAATAAAAACTTAAAAAAAAAAATAACAAAGGGAAATTAAAGCAGATATCCTAAATACACCCATAATATTTCAAATATTGTTCACTTACTAGACCAGGTATTTTCTTGTCGGGGAGCCGTCTGTCATGGAGTCTCCGAAAACAATGCAGCCTCTTGGCTTTTTGTATTAAACTAGGCATTAAGCGATACAGACAGTTAACATAAATCAGAACAAACTATTAAAAGTCTTCGAAAATGTCTAATATAAATGTTCGTTTAGATTTTTCGAATAATAGTTTCTTAGTTTTTTTTTATTTGACTTATTTTCGATGTATTTAATAAGCAGGTAAAAATATTAATAAGTAATCTGCTGTCGCATAATAATTATGGCTTATTAATATCTTATAATTACAATTACATAAAATTTGCTAATAATTGGAAAACTTTCAATGATAAATATCTTGTATGGAAACCAAACAATGCAAAAAAGATAACGCATCATTCTAAAAAATAATATATAAAGTGTTTTTAGGAAAAAATACTTTATTTGTTTGAAACTTTGCAGTTATTCATATTTTAGGCAATAAATGCTAATATCTCAAAAACTATCCAAAATAAGTATAGTGTAAATCGATGTAGAATTTTACGCTGCATTCAATGCTGTAGTAAAAAATACCATGTTCCATTTGAAATAAAAAGGTTTTGTTGCTTTAAAGGTATCCACATTGGAGATGCGTTTTTGAACACCCTGTATGTGATTCGGTCATTATTGCCATAACACTTTCTACTTACGTCTTTGTACTTACATCGACACTAGTAGAACCACTAAATATCTGATACCTCGTCAGCTATTTAATTTTACTTGAAACAGTGCAAACGTCAAAAAATCAACAAAATTACAAATATCTCAAAAACGGTTGAGTTTAGGGATAGGGAACCCTCATGTAAACTAATTGCAAATGACTCGATAGATTCATTGTACCGATCAAAATTGTACCATTCCATTTAAAATAAGAAAGTTGATGTCAACATCCTGTATAAGTTCTATAAGGTTGAAAATATTTTCCTTAAATAGATCACATAGGCCACGAGTACACTGCAAGTTCCAAAATCAAATTCCAACTAGATGTTAAAAAAAATCCCACCGAACTGGGACACCTGTATATTGTAGGAAAACGTTTTATGGAACTAGCCCCCGAATGAAGGAATCATTTTCACATGCAAAATGAGCTTACCTAAAGCTAATTTGAATGTCAACGCAGCGTGATGGTTTTCCAGTACGGTTATATCATTATAGAGTACGGCTAAGGGGTTGTCAGAATTGCTCAGGAAAGCACTAGATCTGCCAGGATGATCTACGTCATGGCAGGCAGCCGCAATCAAAGAGACTGCCTCGTCTAACGGGTCCATAATCGCCTTCAATCGATCTCGTTCTAAGTATCCAGCTACCGCCTGAAAATAATTTTGCACTATGTTAATAATTTTTTAAAACTAGTACTGCCTTTGGTAGTTTTTTGATGTTTTATGCAATTTTTAGGTAATAGTCGGTACTGCAGCAATTAAAAAGAATCTAAGTGATAGTTCTTATCTGTTTGCTGTTATTTTACTATAGTTTGTTCATGTAGGTATCTGCGTTTTCCTCCATAAGAATAACTAATGCCTTGTCAAAACCACATTTAGAATGGAGTTACTTTGATACCCTCTTTTAAAAATACTCGATCGTCAATGTTAGTTAAGGGGTTCTGCCTTTTTCTTTCAATCTAAGCTTCCATGTGGGCGATTTATGATAAATTATTAACGCTATTAGTGGATACATATTTTGACGTCACATCACAGTGGCGTACGGCTGAATATAAACTGCACGTGCATAAGATTGGTCGTCAGTGTCGTTTGACCGAAGAATGGGATCATAACAATCAATACACTACGTTGGTATCGTTAGCTTATGTTGTGTTGTTAATAACCTTCTATGCAAAATTATGTGAAGCATTTGTTGCAGTTAACATTCTTTTGTCTAAATTGCAAAATCCAGTTTTGTTCAAATCTTTAAATAAATACACCGATAGGCATAACTAGAGCGGAGGCTATAAAGGCGATCCTCAGACTGAAAGCGAACAACTTTAAGGTCGGAGGGCACCCTAATACTATGGGTACAATGCTGGACGGGCCATTGCTGCCCTCAGACAGTATGGCACTCGAAATTATTTTCACTGAAGAGGTGAAAATCTCCAAACCGAACAAAGTAGATCAATGCTCCTGATAACTGGTTCACGGACGGATCCAGATCCAGCCAGGGCACAGGAGCCGGTATTTGTGGGCCCAGTCCTAATCAAAGGATATCCATAAGCCTGGGGATGCATACAACAGTCTTCCAGGCAGAGGCATTCGCCCTTGCAGCCTGTGCAGAAATGATTGCAAAAGGGGGCTACATGAGGAAGAAAATAAGTATAATGCCAGGCTGCTATCAAGGCAGTCTCGAACCCTGTAACTAGATCAAAACTAGTTAGAGACTGCAAACAATCCCCTCAATACACTGGCACGAGACTATACAGTGTCTCTGATTTGCGTGCCGAGACATGAGGATATAAAGGGCAATGCAATAGCCGACGAACTAGCCAAGGAAGGCTCTAAAAGACACTTCATATGTCCGGAGCCGGTATGTGGGATTACTAAGGACTTCGCAAGAAGGGAGATCTAGACCTGGTTAGATAAAGAACGTACAAAGGAATGGAGGTCGACTGAAGGTCAACTCCATACTAAAGCGCTAATAGGGGATGCGAGGTTTTCTGATAACCTATTCAGACGCAGCAAGAAAGAAGCTAAAACCATTATTGGGTGAACTGAACACTGTCCCCCTGAAAAAGCATCTATACAACACAGGCCAGGTAAGCGAACCGTGGTGTAGAAGATGCGAACTACAGAAAGAAACGAGTTTACATGTAGTCTGCACATTTGAGGAATTGTAGGTACTCAAGCAGAAATATTTCGGGAAGGATCTATTGGAGCACTCGAGGGTTCTCAAGTTTCCACTGGGCTTTATAGAGAATACCAAGCTGCTCGAGTGGAAGTAAGAGATTTAATAGAAACGGTACAATGAGCACCTAATTCAAGTGCCCGGACTATAGGTGTCCACCCTAACTAAATGAATGAAAATGGATGAATAGGCATATCCTTCATGAAACCAAAGCTCTGCCCAATATATTTACCTCAGCGCTACATCGAGGTAATGGCTTCTATAAAATCTAATATTTCTAACAACTTTATTTGGATGTCAGCAGACGAAACAACTGATATTTTAGGCTGTTGTGTTATAAATATTACTGTCGAAATATTATACGGGGCACATGGCTGGAAGCAAGTTTATTTTTGTTATTAAAATATTGGCTATGTTAGAGAACAGTATTTAATCTAGAAGATGAGCCATGTTCAAAACAGAATGCAAAGATATTATTAATGATCTCCTTAAACAATCAGTTAAATTTTATACCTGTAAATTCGGTTTCGGGTGAATTTGCAGCAGAGAATCAAAAATATATTTGATAGAAGCTCCGATATCGATATATTAAAGCGATTTTCGCTTGGATATTTTACAGATGGCGTAGCTGGACAAAAAATATAGAGTACTAAAAGATTATTTTGATAATCCCTGCTTAGCAGTACTGATTGTTCATTGTTCTCCATTTTCAAAGATATTTTAATCCCAAAGGGAAATAGACTTACAGAAAATATATAGAAGGAATAGTGGTAGTTAATGTCAATAAAGGAATCTTACAACATAAATGATAAATTAAGTGAAGCCCTCGTCCAATTTAATTTATTGAAATTAGATCATGTCGGATTTTGCTGTGCCGCCTATGGTTGAAGCGGAATTGTGTTTACAAAACAGCTGTTTTCAGCGGTGTTTGGTAAATCGAACCATTATTTACATAGTTGCAACGCGGTCTTTATGCAAAATACCCTGACAATTCGGTGCCGCTTCCTCGATCAATGTATGAAGTTAAAATATATTCCCACTAACACTACTTATTAATTAGCATTAAGTCCAAAAGAGAGTAACATTACTCAAAAATGTGCAGACCTTTCCGGCTCTAAAATCATCAAAGGAACATATCTAATTAAAATCATTAATAATTGGGAATTTAACATGAAAAACTACGTAAGTAGAAACTATAAAATCGTACTAAATATTGGGGTAAGCCCTGATAAAACTCAGTGAAAATCATAAGAAAATTCCGGAAATAAATTTAACAGACCCTGTAATATTTCAATATCATTGATAATATTCATAAACAGGAGCAATTAATAAATTGTATTACACTTGCCCAAACATATAAAAATATCGCGAATAATGTGGTAGGTACTCTGCATTGTGCTATTGTTAATAATAACAATTATTATCTATATTCCAACCTTATCGTTATCAATGCTTAAAAAAGAGACAGTGCTGAGTAAAGAAACCGCATTGCACGAGTTTCCTGCTTTGTAATCGGTACTCTTGCAACTGTGAGTGCAGTTCAGGTCTGTGGTGCAGTTATCGGATGCGCGTGGTGCTAGATCATTACACGTGTCGTACTGATAAGCAATACTTCAAAATTCATTTATTAAATAAAACTATGTACAGCTCCTACCAAAAAAAAGTTAACGACCTACGCGAAAATGTATGCGGCGAACGCATTTAGGATGGACTATAGCTTTTACTACGACTGCAGCAAACAGATGTTATGTATGATTCGTTGTGTATTTATCTGATACAGGATTTCTTGTTTTTATAATTTAGTTTTCGTTATTGAGACATAAACAAGCACGCGTTGAAATAGTATTTCATAGATTCCTTGGTAAAATAGATTTTCTGTTTCTCAATGTTCTTATTAATTTATTAGAATACCTTATTTCGCATATATACAGCCAATATGGAATATAGTGGATAGACAAGTTTCTTTCTTTCATTTTCGTAATTTTTTAATTGCAACATTTAGCAATAAGTGAATTTGAATATAAATAATGTAGTTTTCAATAGTAAATACAAGTACATACTTTGTTTGCTAGTACCATATGCACATATGATACTGTAATAACAAAAGTTCTCACTATAAAATTATTTTATTGTTTTATCTAATTATAACATCTGCATAAATTCATTTCTTCAATCTTGAAGCATCCAATCTCTCCAGTCCCCATTATTTTCGATTACTTCCTAGAAGTTGCTCATAGTTTATTTGCATTTTCCGGAATGAAGTCTTTATATATGTATAAATATTGCTCTGTTTTTCAGAACACAATGCCCGGGATTTTAAAATTTTATTTTTTTTTAACATTCAATACAATATTATTATTATGTTCAATTTACTTTAATTTATTTGGCTTGTCCGTTGACGATTTATATATTTTTTTTTTCAATAAAAAATCAAATTAATTAAATTAGTGGTTTCAATACACCCAGCGACCTCTCTAAGTAAGTGCAAGAAAACTGTGGAAAGTGACTTCCTACCTGCTAGGTGGCACGGGACGTTTCAAAGGGGACTAGATCGTCTGTCAGAATCGTACTCCGGACGCTTATTAACGAATAGGCAGTTTTCTCGCCTAACAGGCGCACCCTCAAAGCCCTTTCTGGGTTTATTAAATTTTGAAATAAGTAAATATCGAAAATCGATGTAAACACTTACTGTACAATAAAAAACAACGTTTCAAATCAAAACAAGCTTAAATCTTTATTTATTACCCAAATGCTATGTTTCCTTATCAATTGAGACTCTAATGATCACAAGGTACGTAAAATGGAATCAGAAAATACTATATAAGACAATATTTAATACAAAAACATGTCTTCAAACTCTCCTGGCATTTTTAAAACTAATGAGGTTATGGAAACGTCATATAATAAATTAAATATCAAATAAATAACGGCGCCATCTATCTGTAAACGGCAAATACTAAATTTTTATAGCAAACGATTATCTATTATTTACGTTATTTGTTAAAGATAGCTATTTTATCAAATATCAAATTCGGTGATATTTTTATACAACCCTTACATACAAAATTTACTAAAATACTAAACTAAATGCGGTTCTTATAAACAACCCCAAATTATCGTATGGTGAAATAATTTACACAAAAATATAAGTTTCTGATTAAAATTGAAAAGGAACTGAATTAATTCCGTTCTGTTTTAGGTGAGGTGATTCTAAGGAGATACTAACTTGAACAGGACACGACGCTCGGCAATCTCGGGTACTGGACTACAGTTTCTAAAGGAACGGGCCCCCGGTCTCGGTCAATGGCTTGGAAAGGCAAATCTGGTTGGGAAGTCTTCGTAGGATATTTATAGGATATTTTCTTGGCAAATTCAGGTATTCGATATGGATTTAATAAACAGGATTTGTATCGATACTTTTTTTAGGTAAAACTTCTTGAAACTTTGATAATTTTTTTCAATTGTGGCAAAAAACGTTATAGGAAAATTAAGACAACCGTCGTGTCTGGTAGCCACCAACAGAATGAGAATTCAAATCCTATTCAACGGTCAACAGCCTTCGATTGTTATCACACAGGTCGACCAACCTGAATTTTGAAAGATAAAGCTAACCGTCATTAAAATACCGTTATTTTCTATAGTTTGAGGGGAATACGCCAACACGTTGAAATAAAAACACCCCGGAGATTGAAAAATCTCTCCGAGCAAAAATATAACGAACATAAAAAGGATACCAGGTCAGTTTGAATTAACATATAAAATAATGTTTACATTATAATAAGGCAATATTTAGCATCTAATGCTAATATTGTTCATTTTAAATAACTATCTTTAAAAAATTCATAATTCGCCTGTAGAGTAGGCAACTGAGTACACGCTCACTTTTGAATTACTTGTTCCTTTAGTCTAGAACCTTGTTGTGAATGCCTTTAAAATAGATTCCATACCTTGGATATCATAGCAATATATATTCTGCTTTAATGCAGCTCAAACATTTTCAATAGGACTTCAGTCCGGACTATTTAGAGGTCAGGTCAATACTTGTTAAATAAATGTTTGCGGAACGTATCCATTCTTGCACAATTTTCTATTAACTATTTAGGAAGTGAGAGATAATAAAAAAAAATTAAGTTATGCAAAATTTTAATTGAAATGTTTTATTAATTTTATTATGAAAGAATATGCGTTTGACATTTGTCCGTAACTGTATGTATTTTATATAATAAAAAATAATAATAAATCAAGGTCGTCAAAACAACTTTCATAGACAATTTACCAAATGAATAGCGGACATAAAATATGAATTTATCAAATACGAATAAACATTAAGTATGTGGGCTACTCTTCGGCTAGCATAAATAAAATTACCTCAAATAAACACGGTTGTATGTATAGTTCAACCTGAGAATATATTATTAAAATCGCGATTCAGATTGTTAACCTTTTTGTGGGAAGAGATGTACATGCAAATATGTTTTTTTTTGATCAAATAGTTCTAAAAAATTGTCAAATTGAAAATTACAAAACTTAGTGCAAAAAAGTATATTTCTGTTTTCGCAATTTCTTCGCAAAATAAAATTAGTGGGATTCCATGCATGCCTTTATTTCAAAATTATTTTTCTTTTCAAATGTTATACCTGTATAAGATCCTTATTAGTTGGTAGTATGATAAACATAGATCCATGGTGGTAAATGGACACAAACATTAATTCGGTGCAATTTTATACGTAGCCCTGTGACATATAAGTGTATATGTACCATAGTATAAGCACTAAGGACAATGGAAGAATCACCGGGGTCACAATTTCTAAATCTAACTTTACTTCAAACAATAACCTTCTAATATGGCAGTTTGTTATTGTTTACATTGGTACTACATACATTAGTTTACTCATTCGTTTAATCTACAAGATTTATTTGTTTTATTTATTTATGTTATGTATTTTATTAGTTTTAAATTACCCTCGTAGTTTTAAAAATATTTAATGAACCTTGATGAACACAATGCACCTTATTCTGTAAATGGTAAGGTTGGTCCATAATATTTACATATTTCGTTATATATTATATTATTATATTTGAGTGAAATAAGTTTTTGTGCTATTCGCTCTTACAAGATAAAGCCTGCTACTAACGGGGGTCGCAGTTTCTTTGTATTTCTGAATGAATCTATTTTTTTAATCAAATTTCAAGAATTAGCAATTGAGGAACTACAACATCATAATTAAAGTTGAATTTCCCTTGCACCGACTGCTTAACTAACAATTAAATCCTTAATTCGTGATTATCTTTAATCACTACCCAAGGTACGATTTAACTCATAATTAAAGTTGGCGCAGGCATAGTTTCTTTGTTTACAATCGTGTTTATAGGCGATTATAGATTATGTTATGCGGTTTGGTTATAATTCAAATATCTGTGACTATAAATTGAAATAGCTGGCTAATTAAAGTGTTCACTTTGAAGGTTAGGACAAGGAATAGGGGCGTGCAAGAAGTGTATATTTGGCAGGGTTTTAGAAAGTCCAAGGTAAATCACAAATTAATTCCCGAAACAAAAAACTAACAATAAAGGTATTTAAGGATTACTCGTGGTTTCAGGTGGAAATGACCCGGAGGTATTTTTATGTGATGCTAATTTAAAAATAATGGATATCGTAGTACGATGGCCAGGGAATGCACACTTCCCCACACACCATTCTTTTCCATAAGCGACAGTGGATATGCCTCAAAAACATATTTATTGATCCCACTGTTAAATTCTGAAACAGTTGTTGAAAATCGTTATAATGAAAGCCATATTACAACATGGAATGTCATTGAAAGCATGTTTCTAAGAAGAATGTTTTCCATTACTGGTATATGGTTGTCGCTTAAAGCTGGATACCTTATGGCAGTAGTAGTTGGTACCTCAGTATTGCACAATATAGCCATAAATGTGAGTGAAGAGGAAATCTATGAAGAAAAATTAAATCAAGAAATTTTAAATGGACAACTTCATGAGATTAATTATGACGCTGTTGATGATGTACCTGCTGCGACACAGGCATTACTAATTAATGATTACTTCAACAATTTGTAATTCATTGCTAGAAATTAACTTTTGAACATTTTTTTTTGTATTTGTTTTCTTTGGCTTTTGTATAAACGAAATATATTTTATTTACTCTAAATGCATTATCACTTTGATTTTTTTAAAAGAAATATTGTGTATGTAATTAACCATTTATTCGTTAAGAAAAGGAATAAAATATAAAAGGAAATGATGGCAATAATAAAATAATTCTAACAAGTAATAACAGAGGCCAAATAAGGTATCAAAAATTAGAGCATTTGCAGAACAAGCAAATAAAAGAATTCTATAATGAAAAAAAAACCTATATTCACATATTAATTTCCATTTTAAAAGCTACTCAACTTTTTTTATTTCAATATCTAATTCTGTAGCAAATTTTCTTCAGTTTAAATTCCAATAACTTTCAAATGCCGCTTAAAATCGCGTATTTTTAATTATAATTTTAATTATAATGGAACAGTATTCCCAATATAAATACAATTTTTGACTAAAAACTAAACTTAACGCACTATCAACCTATATTTCTGTCGCAAACTTTTTAATTAACTAATCATTAATTAAATTTGTTCGGCGGAATCCTATTCATATTTAATTCGTAATTAAATTTAATCTTTGATTAGTTAATTAAAATGTTAATCACAGACGGTGCAAACGGCCGTCGGTCGTTATTAGCATACGCTGCGTTTCACTTTACCAGTGATCATCAGTACTACTGGCTGACCGAATGAGAATTTAAGAAATAATGGCTTGGCATTTTATTTAGATCAAATAAGAAATTGTTAATTCTTTCACCACTGCGACGGATTAATAACTGAAAGAGCGTTTTAGCTTTCATAACTTGAAACAAAACTCACCTGCATTACGTCCGCCGCATGTGTAGAATTATGATACGAATTGTCCGTGTGATATTTCGATTCTATGAGGATCAGGAAATTGTAGAGGATACGCTCTTCAATGTTGAGGGTTCCGGGTACGTCGAACTGCATCATGATATGCATACCGAGGTAGAGTAAGGGATGCTTATTAGATAAATCTTCCAGTCGTATAATATCGAAGTCCCCACGCGAGAGCCGTGTCCAGCAAGTCTCTGATCTGCGTCGGCATCTACATCAGTGCAATATTACAAGTTTTAAAAATCCTTAGATTGTGGGTTTGTTTTTGCTACTACCTTCATTTTCGAGGGTAATTTGGTAGACGCCACTCTGTACACGGACGAATCATTGCTACTCCGCCTCGATGTAAAAGCTGCCAACGGTTGATTGTTCTAAACAGACAAAATGAATCACTCTCTCTGCTAGAAAATACTTGTCATATTTACTATATATAATTTTGCCCCAAAATAGATGTTGCATTTTAAAAACTCCGGAATTATATCGCAAGTAATTCACATACCTACTGAACATACACAAGAAAAAGCTTTTTGGTTTTAACTCATTAGGTATAGTGAATATTTTGTGATTTTTGAAATTTTCTGGACAATCGTAGTTGACTTCAGGAAATATCGATATTGTATTAAGTCTCTTATCTAATAATATGAGGAAATGATTAGCAGCAAATTAATTTCAAGCAATAGGGGATGAATCTTGCTGTAGTTTATGGTTTCAGATGTCACCTTAACAGAAAGTGCTGAACCGTGTTCTTCTGGGGATTCTTATGGATTGATATTATTTTGGGTGCATTCAAGAAAGTTTCCTATTATTATTTGATGACGTATCATACCTTCTCAAAACAAACGCCAGCTACTTTATTTATACCGAGGTGCTTTAATATTCTAAAAAGTAATCGTTCTATCGAGACATTTGAAGCAAGTTTTTTTGCTTATTAAGGGAACAAGATGATTGCGTTATAGTAGTTGTTATAGCAGCGCATGCAAGGGCCATACGAAGATCGAGTCGATTTTTTAAATTGAATATGGTATTTTGATGGAGATGTGATCTGAAAAAAAGAAGCAAACTAGCCCAGATGGCAGAGTGACGTTTGATATACGTCATTATGGCATAATAGAATATCTACGTCCATTACGTCATTTTACATCATTTTTCTACCTACGAGGTTAGTATTGCTTAAGATAGTATTGAGTGAAAATGACGAGGAGTACATAAGCGTATAGGATAAGGGTAACAGTACTTTGCGATCTAAAAGATCTACTGTACATTCTTTCTGCATTTGCTGCTGGTCATGCAGTACTATTTCGCTTAAAAAGTGCAGAAAGTGGGAAGGCTGGAGGTTAGGTAAATATTCTTTTTATTTAATTTTTTTCAAGTGTAGCAGGATGAAAGAAAATGGATACATATTTTACCTCGTTTTCCATAGATTGTATATTTCTTTGCTATTCAAAGCCTACTCAAATGTTTTTCTTTCTTCAGTTTAGAGTGGCCTGATAGGGTTGCTATTAGTACGATTAGGTTATCAGAAGAATTTTAACTTGCCTTAATTTTAAAGTTCTCCCCATATTTTTACTTCTTTTGCTCTACTTTAGTTTATCTAGTATTGCGCTGTTAGTTCTTTTCTAAAAGGATTTAGGCCTTTTCGTTGAGATTATTATTTCAAAGCCCATTGGACTTAGGACGAAAGCAGCTGGATGATGATGGCACTTTTAGAACACTTAATTTGAACCAAAAGATGTGAATACTTGCCTGACCAGAAAATTAATAGTATACGAGATATTTTTATGGAAATGGAGGAAAGATAAGTTTTGTGCTTTATTATAACACAACTACTGATATTGCGCAGGTAGTAAAATCGGTTAGAAAATAATGTTACCAAGATTTTGAAATCACCCCAACAAAAGCCCAAATTGTTGGCTTAAGGTTAAGGTTTTTCATTTGGGCCGGCCCTCCCTTCGGTATTACTAGATCACAAGTAACAAATCTTATCAATGAATGAATAAATTATATAAGTTTACCTATTACTGGGGTTTTTAAAAAAAACAAAAGACGGCAAAAACAATTCTCAAAGCAATAAAGACTAGCATTTACAAAAGATTTACTTAATAAGGGCAGGAATAATGTCAATATGATATAATACTATTGATTGGTTGCTGTGATGGACTAATTAGACATATGCACGCTATGATAGATCTGGGAGAAACTTTTTGCAGATGTGCGAAAAAGAAATTCCAATCCATGTTCTGTGTCGATCTTCTTAGGCAAGAATAGTCCATTGTTAGATTTCGAGAACTTCAAGACAGATAGCTACGTAGAAGAGCCGCTATCAAAGATAACAGGTCTAAGAAGTTTAGAAAAGATACCATGTTTTACTCTGATTGTTTAATTATATTAATTAAAACATGAATAAACTGGCGCCTCCGCTAAATATACAGTTATTTTTCTTCTTTTTAAAATTAGCAAATTCGTTTAGCTTGCATCACAAATTAGATTACTATTATCAAACGGTTTCTATATTTTTATTTTAGTAACGCTTGGAAATATGCTACAAATGTAATCTATCTACAATCTTATGTCACGGCATAACAACATACATTTGGTATTGCAAAAAATTGCAAAATTACAACGCGTCAAAGAAGATAAAAGGGTTCACAATATATCTGACAAAATCGCAGTGAAGTAGGTTTGCATTCGATTTTGATTTAATTCAAAGATAAAGTGTTTGGATCATCTCCATGTTAATTGCAAAGGAATTGGGTTGACGCTGAATAGCGATCCAAACAACATCTTCAAACAACTTCAAAGGATAGAAAAAGAAACTTTAATGGGAATAAAAGAACAAGTTTTTTTAGTCTTTTCTCTCTTACAAGAAACTTTAATATTTCACTTTTTATATTTTTTCGAAATACTTCCTATAATATCGATTTTAGGTTTTGAACCTTAATAATTTTGCTATCAAAATTAATTAGCTTTTGAGAATAACAAAGAATAAGTGCTCTATGCTTTATTTGAAGAAATACGTTTGGTTTTGTCCTATCTTTATCTTCTTTCTATCTTCTTTAGCACTATTTTTTCATAGAGAATATTGTTTCAAAGTGTTATTTTTCATGAAGCAGTTTTGAAAATATCAAATTGCCTAACACGGTCCTGCTGTAAATCAATTATATAAAAAAAACAAACACCAAAAATCCCATGTTAAAAGAAAAACCGCAAATCTTAGAACTATTCCGGGGCAGAATACTTCTAAAATATTTTTCATCGCTACACTTACGGATATCAAAGCTCCTATCAGGTCAGTCGCCACAGGTTCATCCGCTGCAGACCTGCTGTCTGCCTTCATCTGAGGCGAGTATAGTTCAGTGCATCTTAACATTTCGATTACTTTGTCTAAAGTAGCCACCAGCTGGTTGTTGTTGCCCGCGGAATCTTGAGCTTGAACGATCAAATGTATAATCTGGAAGACATCAACGTATGCCGGTATTGGGTAAGCAAAAACATTACTGTGAAAATATCATTCCAATCCTTACCCTCGTTATAGGAGCTTCTAATGGCAGATTACTAAGCTGTTTGGCGATTGAAGTTCTCCTAGTGTAGTCACTGCTCACACTGCGTACATCTATGGAGTTCTTCCGAACTGCGGATTGAAGGCTACCTCGTGAACCGTCCACCGAGAGGGAACCATAGTCGATTATGATGACGTGGTGTGTTGGAGTCCTGAGAGGTTAAAAAAATGATCACATAAAATGTTTTCACAACAAAAATATTCTTTAAGTAATAATTTATTTTATTAAAAAATGCTAATATCTTTTTATCAGATTTGCTAAGATATAGAACATTTTTATAAGTTTGTAAACATAAAGGTTTTACATGACTATGCTGAGCAAGATATGCCAAATTTTTAATTAAAAATATAATGTGGTAAGCTGCTGCCAAAATCTAATCTTTTGCATCTTAATTCTTTCTGTTCACGACTTCCTTTCCAACATTTTCATTCGTGAAACGTATTGCGGCCCACCGTGTCAATCTCCGTTGGTATAATGCTGCACATTCAAAAATAGGTTGTTGTCCTCCTAGTTTCACTTTTATTAACTCTCTTATCATCGTTCTAAGTTGTGTTCAGTTGATTGCCAATATACCATAGTTAACTAAGTACTTGGACGGTTTTCTCGCTATTTATTTGTTTTGTTTCTGCCCATCACTATAGTTCCAATAAAGTTGCTGTTTTGGTGCAGACTCATCCAGCAATTGCACCATTTATCGTAGATTTGATTATTTCCACACCTAGTTTAGGTCTCTTGTAGTTGTTTTAGAGTATTTTCTTGCTAGTTGATTTATAATTTCATTGCCTCGCTACCGGCTTATTCTCGGTTCCCACACAATTTTCATGTGCTTAGGCAGAGCTCTCTTGCAAGCATTACTTCAAATTATATGAAGTCATGTAATTAATACCACTTTCAACATTTTCTGTAAGGATCTGGTTATTTGTAAACAGTGAAACGTATAAGCATTTCTCCCAATTTTGAATTCAATTTTTGTTGTTTGATTGCCTTTTGTATATATATTTTAAAAAGTGTGAGAGAAACATAACTTTGTTTTAATCTCTTAGAGATGATGAATAGTGATGTTGGAGGATTTCCTACTTTTACTGCATTTTTTGGATGTTCTTATACGTTGTAAGAGCATGTTCACATAGCTTACGTTTATTAAACCAGAATTATTTAAAACATTTAACATCTTGCTTATTGGTACATTGCCAGAAGGCCTCTCTGAAATACGCTGAGATCGTCATTTATCGAAATGGCACGTGGAAAATTTTTAGTGCCTATTGGCTAACGCAGGTCAAGTTATATATTATCAAATGTCTAACATAAATTCCATCGCTTGCTGTTGGCATTATTGCTGAGAAGGAGGATTTGTTGAGTATAAGTAGGTTAAGTTAAGTATGACTATTGGCACGACAAAGGCGTGAATGATCTTTGGCATATCTCTCAGGAATATTATTTAACCTATCTATAACATTGTCAAAGCATTGAGTGAATATATTATATACAAGAATATTGCGTATTGTAAAGTCTTTAATAGCTGAGAATTCATATAGGTTTATGCCCGGTAGGTCTATCATTGTTAACTTGCCCTTCTTATACCAGAACAGGTGGATGGTGTTTGCTTTCATTATGTGGTAATTGCTGATAGTGACTGTTGATGTCTTTTATGCTATTGGGAATGAATATTGTCTTTTTAGATTATGAAAAATCTTTTCAATTAGATAAAAATAGTTTTAAACTGGTAAAGAGAAATAAGAAGAATGAAAGTATAAGTAAATTTACATGAAGGTAAATTAGTGAATATGGAAATTCTAAGGAAGATATATATTAAAAGAAGGATCAAAGCGATGCCTGCATATCAACTGGAAGCATCTAAGAAATCATTCGAAAGAAATAGAAGGAATAATAATAAAGATAGATATAGATAAATATGGAAGAGACACCACTAATTTACTTTAGGAATGGGACCTCATAAAAAAGGTAGAGATAAACTTATGAATTAGCTAAAACTTATGAAAGAAATTAATTGGAGTATAAATGGGTTGAATATTGCTTTGAAGATTGAAGCCTCTCTCAGATGAGGCGATTAGCTGATTCCACTAGTTGAACTACGATAGCTCTTATTTCGATTTTCAAATAGGTACACTGTTTAGCATTTCTACAGTTAAATATCATATGGATCGAATAATTTTAACGGTGTGTCACGTTATTTTATTTTGACAAACTCTGTGATTCTTGATATACAGATTGACTGACAAAAAAGTGTTCCATTATTTATTATTTGATTTAAAAAAATAAAATATCAAATAAAATGCTTTAATAAATTCTATCAATTTGTGTAATAAAAATATTACTAGAAACACAAAATTTCCACATGTTTTCAGTTTCTAGAACGAAAAATTTATATTAAAAACATCACCATTACAAAAAGAAAATGCCAATGTACATATATTTTTTAAATATTTCGTATAAAGAAGTTTTTCTAAATTCAATGCTCTGTAATAAGTGGAGTTTTCACGATAAGTTACAAATATACAATGGATGATCAGGTGCATGAATTAATAAACAATAGATGGTATTGTGACATTTGTATGTCAGTATGACATAAGTTTACTGCTTTGATTTTTTCTGCTGTTTTAATTCATCGTTACCATATGGGCAACAATCAAGTGATCGTTATATTGTAGAGATATTCTGAATGTAATAAAGATGAAGTGCTGAAACTGTACGATTTTATAGCGATCGTTTTCCAAGCAGAGTTCACGATCGTCGTAAATTCGAAAGCATCGAACAAAATTTAAGAACCTATGGAGCTTTCAAAAAAGTTCAAACGTAAGAATCGTCATTTTAAGGTAAATGTGAAACTGGATATCCTTTTGTATGTGCAAGAAGATCCAAGAACTTCCACTCAGGTAATTGCAAAGGAAATCGGCGTATCGTAGAAAACTACGCAAGCGATACTGACGGAGCACAAATCCAAACCATACATCCCTTTAAAAGTACAGGTGCTTTGGAAAAGAATTACGGTCGAAGGGTGCAATTGGATGGAATTTTGTATTTTTTTTTGTGCTGTAAAAGAAGATCGAAATTCCTATTGAAAAAATATATTGCAAGTTAAAAAATATGAATGCAGTTTTTGTAATCCCATTTTTAATAGGAGTAATAATTAATTTTGGAGTCAAGCATACTCAAAAATTATTATTGAAAATAACTTTCAGCAAAGATTTAATTCCAATGTATGGTGCTGTCTTTGGGATGGTGAATAATTGGCCCTTCTTTCACAGATGACACCCTACATCGTAAAAGATGCCGTCAACTCTTGCCTGAAAACGTTGCAGACTTATAGATGAGTTGCCCATTGCCGAATTAATTAAAATATACGTTCAATAAGATGCGGCAGTCTGCTCTAAGAAATGCTGAATGGCTAAGTACGATATTATACTTGCTGAAAAGTGGATAGGCACCAATGGATCAATGCAATTAAACGCGCGTGCGTCTGACCTTACGCCACTATATTTTTGGTTGTGGAATTATCTATAAGATCGAGTATATCTAATTCGTGGAGAGTCGTGCTGCGACTGTTGAAGGTTTCAGTTTCCGCCGGGAAAGATCTTGGTGCTCGTGGGCTGGCCATAGCAGACCGAGAGCCAGACGGGCCAAAACGAAAAGAGTGGAGGCTGGCCACAGAAATCGCTAGACCCATAAAAGTCAAGTGGGCGTTAAGCAGATTTTCGCCTTCCAAAACTGCAGGCACGGCTGTAATATTCCCTGCCTTACTTCAGGAGGGGTAGAGGTACATGCCACAACTGCAAGCCAAAATGTGAGGGTAGTATACTTACCTAAGATAGGTAAAGTATCCGATCAAACACTTAAGTCATACAGATCAATAAGCTTATCCTCCTTTCTCCCTCAAAACTTTTGAAAGGTTGGTGGATAAGTACCATGGTACAAAGGTAAACCTGGACGATATTTAGGTAACCTATACGGCAATCACTCGGCTTTATTTTTGTGCTATGGTACAGTCATAAGATAAGTAAGAAGATACCCACCACTGCAATGAAAGTAATTCCAAATTTACCATCTACATACAAAGAACTACCCGGTCTACAGCACATAGGGTTATGCATAGTCAAGCACAAGTAAATTCCACGGAGCTGACCATCAAAAACTATTAGATAAACTTAAGGCGGCACCCCTTTTGGGGATACCATGGGATGCCATGGTTTAAAAATTTAACCTAGATAGAAAACATCATGTTATAATATCAGTTAATAAGGACTGGAACGCAGGCACTCTAGTAAAAGCAGCCCGAACTGGTATAGAGACGGTTCTAAACGGATTCCGCGTCGGAGCTGCAATATACTCAAAGAAGCCTAAAAAGCCTTTTTTGGTAAGCTTTAGCAGAGACACAACAATATCCCAGGCTGAGATCTCACCATCGTGCTATTGAAATAGAAAGATGGACCGAATGCGGGCTCTAAGCTGATTTGGGATTGCGTAAGCACCCTAAATGACGTAGGCGCCCAAAGGCAATTAACATTAGCGTGTGTCCCTAGCCAGTCTTTTTGACATTACCAATCTCAAATTAAAAAATCTATCAATGAATGGATACATAATCAGTCCAGAGGGTGGTGGCAAAAGTCAGTGCGACAGAGGCAGGCAAAAGAGTTTCTAAATTTACTAAAGATCTACCGAATAGAGATAGGAATACTGTCAAAATGATAGTAGATCTGCTGATTGGTCACTATAGATTAAATAGGCATATGTGCAACATAGACCTGGTAAGTAACACTACTTGCAGATTATGCCAAGAGGAGGATGAAACATCATTTCATGTGTTGTGCTAATGTGACGACCTGGCGAAAACAAGGTTTCTAGTAATGAGCGTGGAGAACCCCACAGCTAGCACCTACACAAGTAAGTCGGTGATAGGTGTAATTAAGGGGGCAAAATTAGAATGCGTCTTCTAGGAAGAGGGAGATCTCAATAGATTTGTAAAAGTCGCGGTGAAACAGGTCCATGGGCCACCGCCACTTCAATCTAATCTAATCTTATTCGTCGGGAAAATAAAAAAAAAACTCCTATTCTTATGTATTAAATGCTAGTAATAAAGTAATAAGAAGGTGTCAATTATGCCTTGAACAAAGCGGCGCACAATTTCAGCTTAACTTAATTTTTGCAAACACTCTTTCTGATTTCTATAAAATACTCTCTTCTAACAAAATATCTCACTGTACATTTGAGAGTTATTTTGAAAACTCGTTTCTTGCGAGTCACCTGTACATAAATAACGTCAACTCGATTTTGTATCAAATGTCTTATTTTATACTTATTAACTAGGTACTAACTTTCCGCCGCAATTGATGGGTACCGCAGTACATAGTACCGTGACGGTTTCCAAAGTTTTCCTTTTCAATACCAAATGGCCGCTCCAGGTCCTGCCTCGCGCCAATTTGGAATTCATAATGTTAACCTGCATCTGATCGGAAACCAACTGCTCCTGAAGGGTCTTGCCCAAGAGCTCTTCATACCGGTATCCGAAATTATTTTCTGCGGACGAGTTCACGTACTAAAACAAGAGGATGACTTATAGCTTCTGTTCATGTAATGCATAATGGAAACTAAAAAGAAGTGCTGCTACGGTTTTAACTTCTTTTGGAATTACCTGCATTCTCGAATTGTCATCGGTGATAATGACAATGTCCCTGCATTTGTCCAGAGCCGCATACAGCGCTTGAGTTGTAGACTGCTGTGTGAGTAAGCGAATCTCGCCGTGTTTTAGCTGTATCAGTTCGTTTGTCCATTGTACTACGTTGGTGGTCTCTATAAGACACTAACAGAATTTTGATTAGTCAAAAACAATCATGGAGGTTTATTGTTGAATATAGGTCTTATGTATGGACTAAGAACATTTAGTGGTACTTTCATGGTCTATGCGTTACGCTTGATGCAAATTAATATATGCATCATATATGTAACAGTTTTAATTGACATCAGCTACTCCGTATAATCTCTATTATTTGGCGGACGATTTACATATAAGAAGTACGTGCATATAATTATAACATGTAATAAGGTTTCAATTTAATTCAATTTCAATTCAAATTCTTTATTTCTGTTTTAAATATAAATACACAGGAAAAAAAACTGCGTGTACCTACATATAGTAACAAGAAACAGGCGTCACAGAGAGAAAAGGATAGAATTAATATATTACGTATTAAATTGTGTAATTTACATATTCCTGGGCAGTATGCACAAAGCAAGTTAAATGTTTAAATTTATTTATACATTTTCTTCTTTCATTTCGCTTAGCAACATATTAAAGAATGTTATAACTATTGTAAGTTATGGAACTGCTATAACTGAACTTATCACCCAGACCACATAACTTCGACATATTAATTTGACAGAAAATTCGAGGTGGAACTCACGAATCGGATTAGCTAGAAGCTACCAGCTACAGACACAGGTTTGGGGAATTAATTTGGTTTACAGATTTATCAAAATCCTAGAACGGAACTGGAGACAGCCAGGCGATACTGACGGCATTAGTAAACCCCAAAATATAATCAAGACCAGTTTGGGAATGTATCCGAGAACTGAATAACATGTCAGATTGCAATAAAGTCACATTGTTGTGGGTGGGTGCTCGGACATTTGGTCATCGAAGGAGACGAAAGAGCCTATGAGTTAACAAGAAAGGAACGAGAGCAGATAAGAAGTTGGATAAAGAAAAAACACAAAGGACATTGGGATAAAACAACCAGGAAAAGATGAGTAGATCCCGGAAAAACAGTGATTGATTAATCTTTCCAGCAAACAGTTAGACAATAATGCAAAACAATAAAGGCATGAAATTCGCGGTAGCCCCCAAACAAATTCCAACACTGGACATGGTACTTGCTATAGAAGTTGTAGCAAAAAAGATACAACCCTCACAAGCGGCAGAAGAATACAGGTGGAGAAGCAGAACGGCAATACAAAATGCTATATCACAAACGACGAAACATAATATTACGAGAGTGGAACGATTTAGTCTCAAACAGCTTAAAGAAGATAAGTCTATCAAGATGCTATCTGCAGACAAAGGGGACGCAACAGTAATAATGGATGTGGAGACGTACAACAATAAAATACAGGACGTCATACGAACTGGAACATACAAGGAATTAAAGAAGGACCCTACATCGTCGATAGAATCCAAAATATACAAGACAATTCCTACTGGATATTATCACCCCTATAGCGGGAAAACACAGCAATATCCAATACGCAACACTAGAAAAAATCAGAAATCTGAACTTGAAGAACAGGACATGTTGGTCAGCTATGACGTCACCGGTCTCTTTACTAACGTACCAACCGGACCTACCATGGCAGCAACAAGAAACAATGATCACAATAAGGCAATTCGAAAGGAAAAACTCAAAAACACAAGAAACTAACAAAGTTAACAACTGCAAGCACTGGAAGGTTTCACAAAAACACACCAATATTTTACAAGACAAAGCTCAGTGAAATAATTTTATTTACTCATGACTCGCAACCATCATAGATTCTAGTGCCTTAGCTATTTTACATATAATTCTTTTAATATACAACAACCCAATTAACTTTATAATTACTTTATTTGCCAGAGTCTAATAAAAATAAATATGTTAACGTGCCTTGTTTAGGTAGTCTTGTTTAGGAGTAAAACAGACAAATTATCGTATTGTCTGTTTTTCCTCTCTGATATCATGAGTGAGTATCAAGATCAGTGAACTTTTACCTGCTAGGTGGCACGGGACACTTGGGGGAACATCAAATGAACTATCAAGTCAGCTTTTCAGCCGCTTGCTAACGAATCGATAGTTCCCGCGTTCCCACAACCCTTTCTCGGATAGTTTAAAGTTGGAAAAAATGCAAAATTTAACAATCGTTGTAAAATCACACGAATCGTGCAATAAAAAACGTTTTAAAGTAACTAAAGTATATTGTTTCATTAAAACACCTAACACTACTTTATTTAAAAAATTTAGAAACTCTTTAACCACAGGCACGTATATTGGATTCATATACTATACGAAACAAATTTATTTCAATCAAAATACGTATTCAAACTCGCCTGGTAATATAATAAATTTGCTTATAGGAATGTCATAAAATTATTCGGTAGATCTCGATAATTCTACCACTAGACTGGTAGAATTCTCGTAGAAATCTATCATTCACCAGCCAAATTAATTGAGTAAGGAATCTATAATTGCATGCGTGGGTTATCGATAAACGTGAAAGTTCATGTAATAGACCATACTAGAATCGATTTAAGCTAACATCTAAATACTAAAATTTCTATCGCAATAAATAAATGGCGCTTCTTATAAACTCGACCCGGAAATGAATCGTATTGCGAACGTATCGCAAATTATACTTTAACTGGTTACAATTGAATCGAAACTAATTAATAATTTTCATTTTTAAGTAGGAAATCACCGATGAAATACTTGGGTACATTGGAACTTGTCTTTACAGGTGCGGCTCGAGCCTCTCTATGGATCAAGTTGAGCGTATTCGGAACTCTGGCAACGGTCTCGAAACTTGAAATGGTAATCGGGATTCTTCTCAGGATAATTCGCAGGAGAAACCTGAAGGTCGTTCAGGTAAATATGAATTTACATACTATGCAGGTGATATATCGTTACTTCTTAGGTAAAAAAAAAATGTGGAACTGGGATATTTTTGAATGTGTGGCGTAAAATTGTTCGAGGAGCTAATGTAACAACCGTCCTCCTTCGTAATCACGGGAAGAATACTCATTTAAACTAATGCTAACAGTTATCCGGCTTCGATTGTTATCGATACATGTAACCAACACATATTCGAATGGGAAACCATAACTGACATTAAGATATCGCTATTTACTCTAAATGGAGGGGAATGCAACATATGTTTCGCAATATAAACTCCCGAAGATGATAATTTTCCCGGAACAAACATTCATAGAAAATCAAAAAAAAAAATACCAGATAAGCTTGAAGTACATAATAAATAAAATACAGTTCATAGTGTTCATTTTATAATTGTAAAAATAACATTTCGATCTAGTATGATCTATTTTAATAGTCATTTTTTAACAATTTCAAAATTGATGCAGCCATGTAATCACCTTTATTTATAATGACCCCTTTATTATGCTTTGAAACCTATTTTAAAAGATTAATCTTTCTAAATTAGTTTAAATGCACACTTCCCCATAGCAAAAGATATTGTAATAATAAAAAAATAAAAATAAATAAAACAATTAATTTAATTTTTTTTCGACAGCGTGACCACTATGTAAACTGTGCAAATTCCAGCTTGGACGAGGTATGCTGCTATGGTATAGCTGCTGAATGAAATGGTGGTTGACAGAAAACTGCTGTGTAATGAAATAGCCAATTATCAAGGAAAACACAATTATTCTCAGGTAAATTTTAACTCCTATCTTGTAAATAAAATAAATGTGAATCATTAAATACAAATTTAAATGAAAAATGGATCTTAACAGGTACTTTAACTCTTTTACAAATTCTCGTTACAACTTAACCTCTGAACATCTGTTCTAACTGTTAAAATTCTTAAAATGATGATTAGATTCTGAACTTTAAAAAATACGCCGTATGATTCAAACTTTTAAATTATTCAGGGTACAACGGCTTCTTTTTCAAGAAATTTTGGAATCAATATACTTTAACGATAAATATGAATTTCTAAATGCATTAACGAATAACTAAACTAAGTAACATAAACCAATTTGGTATATTTTTTTTTGTAGATTGAAATGGTCCTGATTATTAGATTGTTCTTTAACTGTTTTATATCGTTTTAGATATGAATTCTGAGCTCTTAATCAACACGTGTTTTATAAAAGGAAGTGCACAGGCCTTTTCATTCCGTGGACTTCCTTCTTGACGGTGGAATGTTCAGAATATCCTGCCGTGTGGTCACTCTGAAATGATTGCGATGTCTCCTAGCTTCTCTCTACGTTTTTCTGTACTTGAAAATGTCTCGCTGGATGATTTTCTTTCTTCCAGAATGATTTAAACTTGGATTTTCGCATCTATACCCTCAGTAAGTAATATTCTTGTTTTTAAATGTTTACTTTAATTGTTATAACAGTATTTTCGTTGGATAATTTCTTCTTTTTAATTTCTGCGAAATAAAAAGATTTCACTTTTTCTGTGAAATCTTTTTATTTCGCATGCAAATTTAATTTTTCTGGGAGTAATTTCAAACATACGCCTTTTTTTCCTTACCTACGCATCTCTTTCATTATTTTTTAAACAGACTTTTTTTTCCAGGTCATGGTTTTCCAAAATCTTCGTATTTACACGAATATTACAGCATTTGTTGGTCGTCAAACATTCGTTTACATTTTGTATGCGATTTGTATTGAAAATCAATTAAAAATTCAATGAATCTTATTTGACAACTGATTACAGAGTTCTTGTGCAGAGCTAAAAATTTTTGTTTTTGCCGATAGATGTCGATAGTTTGGCAGATGTAATTTTCATTAAATTAAATTTTATTTAATGCAAAATTTTTAATGATATCGAATTATATAAATGCTTTTTATAATAAAAATACTTGCTTTAATAAATTAAATGATTTATATTCTTGCTTGATAGTGTTTATTCTTTTTGAAACTGGATTTTTATGAAATGTAAATATATGCAGTTTCTTTGATATTAATCTTTTGTATTAACATTCACAAATTGATGCCGTGAATTGAAATGTTTATGTGGTTTTTTTAAAAATTATATCATATTGTGTACCCAGGCAATGTCAATAAACCGATATTGTCATTAAATTATTGGTTTTCTTTTGTATATTCATGAATGCTAACGTAATTATCAATAATATTTGTTATGTAAACACCAGCATGTTATCCAATATAGACGAAAGATGTAACTTCGGCAGTAATAATGATCAAATCTATCTGATAGCTTCACTAATTAACAATCCATTTGTCCCTTTAAAATTGGAAACTGATAAACAACGGTCGTTGAGGGATCAGTAATTAGTGACTTTCAAAAAAATTGCCGATCGACTCCATCATATAAAATTATTCTCGTGAGGATAACCTACCCAGCACTGCTGTCCGACGCAAATTATTAAAAACCTTCCCTCGTCAACCCTTTCCACCCTCCTGCAATTATCTCCGAGTGAAACAGCGCTCCTCTCCGTCGGTTTTGATTTAATTAATTCTCTATTCAGTTGTTTTTTTCGTTGGCTTTTAATTCGGGCCACGCACGTGTAAAGTAATTGTAATTACGCAGTAGACGCAGTAAATATGAGAATGTACATAATCAAAATCAATTTAGTAATTCTTTTTTTTGTTGTTGAAGCGCGTCCAGTAATTATTTTAATTAAAGAGCTTAACATGGACAAAATTGTTTGGAATTAAATTATGCGCACATTTTCATTTTATTTTTTTCCTGTACCTACTATAAATCCACGAATAATTTAGTAATATGCATGCGCTGATGCCCGCGGTTTCGCCTTCATGAATTTTCGCTTTTACTAAAATTACCATTAAAAAATAATATAAATTTTATAACGTTGTTGGTGGATATCGAAATTTATGAAGTAATCCATAAAAAACACATCGAAGGAAAAATGCCTAAATAATTTACCGAAAAATGCTACCACACCGGTGATCATAGTCTATTGGAAGAATCATCGTACTGTTCTTGCGAGTGCAAATCTATTTCAATGCATCCCAAGATTTATTCCCGATCACACACTAAGGGATCGAGAGTTTAGATGTGCGCCCCCTAGGAGCCACACACTAAACTCACACTAAACAACCGTTTTAAATTTGGTCATTAATACGCCTTATATGTATGTTAGCCAAATTTAAATTAAATCAAAAACGACCTCTCTAACTAAGAAAAGTGTTATTTATATATTGTAATAGTTGCACTTAATTCAATAGAAAAACAAACTAAGGATTATTTAACATCATACAACACGTTTAGTTAAAACACTAAACAATGATATTTGTCTATCTTCTATCCCAAACTAAAATGAAATGAAAATTAATTTAATACATTATTAAATATAATTTAAATTTCCACATACATTGTTTTAGGACTAAACATTTTAACCAGCATTTGAACGATGAAATCATAAAAAATCTAATTTACCTGTATTAAAGCATACCACATCAACAAACAACTTTATAAGAATAGCTTTAAATAAAAGATGTAAAAACGTCCGTTCGGTAAATGAAAACAGATATAAATAAATAGTAACAGTAAAATATAGTTTTCATGTGTTTCAATTTGGAATATTAAGTAAGTTTTGCGTAATACATACGGGAGGAATGCACAATATATTACTAAAATTTAACATCCCGCAGAAAAATAAATTTCCCGGAACAATATTTATAAAAACACCGTTCAAGTTTACCTTGAACTAACAAGTATAAATAGCATTTTGATCTAGTATAGCTTATTACAATGGTCATAAATAACAATTTAATATTTGGCATTTATAATATTCAACCAGGCATGCATACTAAATTTAAATGACTCTTATTATGTTTGAAATTTGTTTTAAATGAGTGTTAAATTAACTAAATTAGTTTAAATCAGTGAACTCTATTGCAACCGGAACGGCTCCTATCTATGTAAACATTTTGCAGACGTTGAGGGGGCCAAGGAAGATTGAAGGACTGTGGGACATCGGTTACTATCTGTCACATTTTCCATGTGTTTCAATTTGGAATATTAAGTAAGTGTTACGTAATACATACGGGAAGAATGCACAATATATTACTAAAATTTAACAGCCTGCAGAAAAACAAATTTGAACTAACAAATAAAATACAGTTATTAGTTTTCATAATCGTATAAATAGCATTTTGATCTAGTATATCTTATTACAAGGGTCATAAATAACAATAAATATTTGGCATTTAGAATATGCAACCAGGCATGCATACCAAATTCAAATAACTCTTTTATTATGTTTGAAACTTGTTTTAAATGAGTGTTAAATGAACTAAATTAGTTTAAATCAGTGAATTCTATTGCAACTGGAACGGCTCCTATCTATGTAAACATTTTGCAGGCGTTGAAGAGGCCGAGGAAGATTGAAGGACTTTGGGACATTTATTTTTTTTTTGTCCATAGGCGGGTGTAACTCGGCCAAAAGGGGGGACATCTGATACTACCTGTCACATTTCAGGCAGTAACAATTAGTTATGAGATGGTATGAAGAATGGTAGGATATTTATCGCTGTCTGTCACATAGAAACTTATGTAATATTTATGACGGTTGCCTAACTTTAAATTTACTTCAGTCAAGAACTACTTTGCAGCCGATCCAGTTCTTCATACAGTTCAATGGTTTAAATATTGTTTGAGAAAATCATAGCAATATATACACCTTAGTGATTTTCTTAATGCATTGCTCGGCTAATGTTTTTCTTTTCATCAATAAGAAATAAAACTTTTATTTTTAAATCTGCCTTTTCTTTATAGTTCATCCTTCTAGGATCAATGATATTCATAAAATAAAATCCCCTTTCGTTCGATGGCTATGAGCTTATGAATATGCCCGATATGTCTCGAATTCACCGCTGCAGAACATATGCATTAGTAATCTCCCTTCTTTTTTAACAAATGAGCAGTTATATTTATACTTTTATATCAGTAGGATGTAGGCTGCCATGGGAGCTGTACGTGTTATGCCTTCTAAATCAATAACTTGTATATTATTAGACTTCTACTTGATTAAATATTACATTTATAATCTAATCTTAATCATTAAATGTATCAAAAGTTTTTTTATTAATGAAAACAATCTAAATATCAATAACATGTAAAACTTATTATTTGAAATTATATCAAAAACATATAAAGAGTATAAGAACTCTTAGCCAAGGTGAGTATACTTGTTTGGAATGTTTAAATCAAATATCAACTACTATCCAGTATATTTTAGATTCTTGAATTCTCAAAATAACTTTTAAATCCCCTCCTATCGTAAGACGAAACACCAACCATGTCTACCAACCTATACATATTAAAATTTTAATCAACTATCATTTACAAATATGTAGAATAACCTCAAAGTTTTCGAAATATTAATTACTTATTTACAAAAATTCAAACATTACTTATACTATATAAATATATAAAATATCTCGAACATCAAATCGCATACACCCACCCCAAAGTAGTTCAGAGTGTTTTCTCGCAGTGACAAACCAAAAATTTTGTAAAAAAGTATCCATATCAAGAACACGACGCCGGTATCAGGAAATCCAGGATTTTTTTTCTCAAAGCATCCAAAGTGTATCATTATATTCAAGACAAGAGAGACATATATAATTCCACAAAGGAAAAGATACCAAGGTATGTATATATACAGCAAATTTCTTCTAATTTAGAAAAAAATGATGATGTATTTTTAGGCCGATGGTAGATACATCGACTTATAACGAAAATCCCCTTCGATTTTGGATATATTACAGAAATGTGCTTTAATTGATTTCACTTGATGAAAAATAAAACAGTTTTTCAAGGAAGGTTTTATCAACAACCACCTCGTCTCCATGAAGACCAACTAACTTATTTAATATGAATTACATTGAGTAACCACCCCTTTGAAATAGTGTCGATATCTAGGAAACTCGAATATCACACCACACGATAAATTTACATATAATTACCATGACTACAGTGGAAATTGATTAACATCCAATATATGCTGGATTTACAAACAGGTGTGTACATAAAATAATAACTACATCTAACTAAGGTTGGTGATTCATTCTACGTATGTACACAACAATACACAGTCTTTTTTAGATAAAAAAATATGTAGCTATATGCGTCGATTTTTCAATTTTTAGTTACCTGATATAGATGTGTAAATTGGGTCCCGGTTGATAAATTATAAAAGAATAATAGTTGGAGCTTACGATTACAAAGGTTTCGGAGGCAATTTACCCCTTTATGAGACCAATTAAATCAGACCCTTTCTCATGTGGGGAGGCAATTTACCAACACCCCTTCAACTGCATCTTTGTAGTTTTGCCTTCTTTGCTTCCTTACGTAGCTACCTGCTCTAAAATTCTCTGAGTAGTAGAAATAATGTCCATGCCGTCGCATTGACACAGAACATGATGGCATCAATAGCATCCTGTGTGAACGGTTAGTAGGCCTACAGTCATTTTAACAGCGTGCCTATCATTACTTATTAAGTGCTTTGTAAATTCCGGTCCCTTTTCGCCACCAGTCTGTGGCCTTGCTATATATCAATTCGTTGATGAATGTGATTTAGTAATATTAAAGGAAGACGGTTTTCGTCTGACAAAAAAGTATATCTAGCGCCCCATTTCCTTTCACATACTGCTGTGGCAACCATTTTACCGCGAGTGTATTTTGTGTTGCATATTTGATTTGCTTAAAACTGCTGAATCATTGTATCCAGAAATTTTCATAATAATTTTATTTTTGTATAAATTTTAGTTAAAGAGTTAATTGTTTAATTTATTTAATTTAGTGTTAAGTTCTTTTAAATTAATTTCACTCTTTAAGATGTCTATTGTTTGTCATGTATAGATAATGTTTATTCTATTAGTTTTTGTCGGTGAATTGTACGACTGCGTTGTTCGCAGCGGTTGAGATTTTAAGAGGCAGTTCCTTGGTAGACGCTAGCGTGAGTACTTGTATTTTTAAATTCTTTGCAGCCATTTTGTATTACATTTTTATATCGTAATTTGATTCGTGTTATTTGTTTTATTCTTGTCCATCAAGGAATTCGCTTAATAATAATTGTTATTATGTTGATGTGTGCACATTGTTGATGTAAGATCACTTATTATTTATGTGCAGGAAGATTTATTTCAGTTTAGTTTTTTTATTATATTTTAAAGAGTTAATTTCTCCGTTTTGCTATTTTACTGTTTCATTTTTATTTTATTAATCATCTCGGGTTGGGTGAATAGAAGCATTGTGCTTGCATTAGTTTTCAATTTTATAAATTTTTAGTGTTTGTCCACGAAATTATTTTATTTTATTTTAATTTGAAACCACGTGGATTGTATTGGTATATAAGGAATATCTTCTTGAACAAACTAAATCTTTTGCTTTGATATAGGAAATAGCATTGTCCTATTGTAATTTAGTTTTTAAATTTAGGCCAGAACCGTCTGGTCACGGTTTTTTTTTCTGCAAATTGTAATAAACTGTTTTTTTTTATAATAAATTTCTGATTGTTAATTAACGTCGTTGGGTTAATAATTCTGTTCTTTTATTTTTAATTAAACCTTTTCAATTTTTGTGGTAATTAAGAAAGTCAGATTTCTTTCACCCACAATTTACTTGTCGTGGTTAGATTCATGTTTTAATTCGCGAGGGTCACTCTGAGTTTAATTGTTCTTTTGTGCCTTTTAAAATGTTATTCGTTGAGCTAGCTAATTTAATTTTCCTTTTTCTTTTTTTTTATTTCATTTTGCATTTTCAATTCAGTCAGTACACAGCAATACGTATGGCTGGGCACCCAGTCCAACGTAATTTTTCTTTGGATGTTCAAGTATAATAATTTATTGTAATGTCAAAAGCTTACTTAAAGCAAGTGAAAATTAATCAATTAAGTACAATAGTGTAAATGTCAGTGCTGGTGCTCACTGTTTATTGCACACTCAAACTTAAAGCCGTCTCCATTACATTCGCCTTATATTACAATTACATTCGTGGTCGCCGTTTGGTGTGTACAAAACAGAGATAATGTATGTACAAACGTTTATAAATTTTGAGAAATCGTGTTATGATGTGTATAATTAGATGGTTAGCATATTTTCTGTTTAATGTCCTTGCATATTAGATACTTATTGCCTTTGACATCTTGACACTTTAGTCACTTAGCAGTATGCCAGTGTTGGGCAAGGTAGGGGAAGTGAATAAATTTCTACAGCGATTAGACATACTCGTGTGTTGTCGGCTCTCAGTAAATCACTAGTTAACACTGCTCTTCACTCAAGGCGCGAATAAACACGAGTGTATCTAGTCGCTGTAGCAATTTATTCACTTCTATCTTGCCCAACACTGCAGTATACTCTAATGTTAATGTATAAGTAACATCAACATTTTGCTCAATTGGGAATCCTTTGAAGTTTATTAAAGAATACGTTTGAGGAAGATAATAATTGCAACAATAATAAAGCGTTAATTGGAAATTATATCGACCAGAAGTGCGTGCTTCATTTTACTCAAATTTTCAAATTACACTGCACATGCAATTACAGTTCATTCTATCGGAATCAATTGGCGCCCAGATGTAAATTCTGTATGTATTCCCATATCCAGAGAGAATCTATATGCCAGTAAAGTCTACCAATCAACGACATTGATCCATCGACCTAATTGCTTCGCAAACGCTGATTCAAACACATCCCCGTAAGCTAATAATAATCGAACGATTGAACCGGTGGTGTCTCCTCTTTTAAACCGACGTTAACGATTAACTGTCAGTGGCGAGGGTAATGGGCGTAGAAGACACCGTACTCGTTGTTTACTGACGGAACGTGCGATGAGGTTAGGAGACCGATTATCGCAATTGGTATGCGGGCGTGTGACGGTATGCGTGCATCCATGCATGGATACCGGATTGTACTGCCGAAACCGATAAAATCCGGGTGTTTCGTCTAATCCGTCTCTCTCTCTGCGGTTGTGTAAATTCTCACGATAGTCACGCCGACAGTAATGAAATTAGTGGAGGCGAGTATTAGGCTTTTGGTAATTACACTGGTAGCTAATATGCGAGGGTGCGGTTGGATAAATTGTATATGAATTGACTAAAGTCACAGATAAATGCTCAGTGAAAAAGTTCTTGGTGTATAATGAAACGAGTTGCACCCTTGTTTCCACTATATTAACACACAAATTTTAATAAAGCGTACTTCACGTCTTATTTTCCAAACTTTTCTATATGCGACAAAACCCTTTTATCAGGCCAGTTGTTTCTTCACTTTTTTTTATCTTAAATCAAAATTCAGAGTATCTTATTGGGCGGATTTCTAACAGACAGTTGGATTTCAATTTGACACTAGATTTAAAATTTTACTTTTGGATCTGAAGTTATAACGTAGCATGTAGCACACCTGCCTTACACAAACTCTATCTTTGTAACACCTAACTGCACTCTAATGCAAAAAGAAAGCGTCACCTATATTATGCCAAGCAACAATGTAAATATAACGTATTTTGAATCCATACAATCAAAATATATGTTATTTCCACCGTATACTACTGGTTCACATGATCATGATTCTCAAATTTGTAGAGGCATTTTGGCAGATAACAAACAGAACCTAATTATTTTTACTGATGGCTCCAAAAGTTGCAATGGTTGCGGATGTGTCATTTATTCTGTCAATGATGGACATTATAAACTGTGTAGATTAAATAATGATGCATCTATTTATACCGCAGAGGCGGTTGCCATTTTGGAAGCGCTACGCTGCACAGTGGTCAATTTAGGCGGTTTTGCGGCAAAAATTAAATAACTTTTGAACCACACTCCGTTCCGGAGTGAAATTTCGTACAGTGATTATATATATAATTAACTATTTATGACATGAGAAATAATACTTGAATTAGCATATTAGAGAGTAATTATCGAAAGAAGAAATAAAAGTTTAAGGAATTTCTACATTTAAAATCGGTTAATATTTCATCATGTTGTTGAAGACTTTGTAACTCAATTTTTACGCAACTTTTTTTAATAGTTATATTAGCAGGATAGCATTTTTTCTTTTCTTCATTAATTAAGTAATAAGGAGGAAGAACATCGTGGCCACTGTTCTTGAGTGTATTTCTTATTACCTCATATTGATGTTTGGACAAATCTGCATCTATGATAAGAGCTAACGCTTTCTCTGTCGCCATGTATTTTGCTCTACAAAATTTTAGAGTATCAATTCCATTAGCAGCAGCTTGAAGTTGTTGCTCAGGAAAAGTTTCACGCAGTTGTTGAATCTTATACCGTTTAGTGCGATCACAACATTCACTGAATTTCTTTGTTGGGAGGCCTGTTCATAAAAACGTTTTTTCTGAGATGATGGTGCCTCATCCGTAGTATCTTCCTTTTCCGTGTCGAGTTTTACTATAAAAACACCTTGTAGTCATTCATGTGGTCATTAAATTTTTTTTCTCTAGTTCTATGGCTATTGTTCCACTTTGTTTTGAATTTGGAAACAGTGTTCATTTTTATTTTATTTAAAGTATGCTGGATTTTGTTTTCATCTATATCTGGATACGTTTCACTTAAAAAAATATTTTACTCATTTACTTGATATTTACACTTGATTAATTCACTTCACAATACATCATAATTTATTGATATTGTATCCAGTATTAGCTTGGAAAGATATGCCAAAGACTGATGCAATATGAACTACCCTCGATATGAACATCAACAATTTTCAGTTCAGCAAGAGAATAAAGTAACCGCGCTCCTAACCAATTTAACTATCTACATAAAAAAAAAAAATGTAAAATCAATTTCCCACTGTCATTGTCTATTCCTATTGCTAAAAAATACGTTTTCTTTATATGAAATATGAAGCAATCATAATAATTAAACACAAATTTGTGTTTACAATTTATGCTTATTTAATTTTTACAAGAGTTATACAAAAAGTTATTTTCTTATATTTTTAGTTCTATGTTTTACTTACCGGTAGTTTTTTTTGTTCTGTTTTATAATTTTATATATTTTAAGTTACTTTCGAATTTAATTTTAATTTACCTTTGAATAAAAAAGCCCGTATTTGATATATTGTGTTTATTAATGTTTATATATTATAAATATCACCTCACTGCAGTATAGATATCTACTCTGGAAAAATTAAATTTAACTTTTCTCCAATTATTTTATTTATGCGGTGTTAAGTTATAAGTATTGCACTTACTTACATATCAGTAAATTAACATTAATAATACTAAAGAGTATGCATGAGTAAAACTAATATTTTTAATTTTTTTAATAATAGTTGCTGACACGTCAGTTGCGGATCGTCCTGTATAATACTTTAGTATAATAGGTAAAATATTACTTATACTTACAAATAAATTGTGCCTGTCAAAATTACAAAACTGTGCAAGGGTAACCTAATTGAAAATCCTTCCTAGTGCTGTGCTAATATTGTATACTGTGCGCGCCACTAGATTTTTAGCTATTTTTCAGCTAGAGGCAAAAAGTGGCAGCTAAATTTTGTTCGCTCTTGTTCCTTGGGCTATGGAGAGCACGTAGAAGAAAGAATCAGCTTGGCGGTCGTTGGCGCTAACATTGAAAAGTCTAGACGAATATTTTCGTGTCAATTATATTACACTTTTTCGTAAATTAAATAATAACCCTATGTAATATCATTAGATCTTAATGATTGTTACTGTATAGTAAGCATAAACCTCCACCTTAACATTTCTGGTACTATTTGTTTCAAAACTTAATTTGTTTCGCTTATATGCATTCTTACTTTTCAGTAAAATTTCAAGTAAAAATTCAATAAATACCATCATTCAACTTCAAAGTGCTACTGAACGTCAGCACTTTTAATTTATGTAACTATTCGTACTAAATAGTCATTTCTAAGCCTTCTGCTTCAGAATGAACCTAAAATAACAGTTATAGCGCATATTCGAAAAATAGACTTTTTTCCGCCTATAACCCACTGTGCGCTGTGGCGCTAAGACAAACTCCCAATGTATTGTAATTATATCAGATTCAACCAATGTTTTGCAATCTATCTGTAGCACACCAGAGCCAGATAACCCTATAGTTGCAGATATTGTTAATTTGACAGTTGCTTTAAAAAGAATAGACATTAAAACAAAATGTTATTGGGTTAAAGCACATTCAGGCATCACATATAATGAGAAAGTCGACGACCTTGCCAAAATAAGTTGCGCTGATGGTATTCCATACAAGCCTATCCTTGGTATCAGAGAAATATTAAAATTAGTGGATCAAGACGTACGATATCGCGCTTGGGAGGATTCTTGGCAGTACGCCTATATACATCCGACGGTTAACAAGAAGCCCTGGCATTACTCAGAAACTAAAATCTCTAGACGCTATCGCACAACAATAGCTCGATTAAAATTTGAACACGGCCAATATTCGGCACATTTGTTAGACTATGTATAAAATCTTCACCAAAATGTCAATGTAGTTGTGAAATTGCAGACCTTAATCATATATTATTTAATTGTACTTTACACCATTATGGATGGATTTATTATTGGTTTCACAAAGCATACAGTTACCAAGTAGCTGGATCACTTTACTGCTTTCCAACAATAAAACTGTGTATGATCTCATAATTAGCACACTGAACAAAATGAATGCCAGCGGAAAATAGGCTATTTTCCGCTGGCCGTTTTCTTATATGTCTTCACGTTGGTCTTCTTGATAGGCCCCGAGATGTGAAATGTGTGCCCCTGTAATACTATATTCCACATAGTATTTCGCAGCTGATCTTTACGCGGATTGCGGAAGCTTGTGGGCTACAATTGAGATGTCATTAAAAAAAAAATCATAGCTTTTAATTTTATTAGCTATTTGTTAAGCGTTATGTAAATATGGATAATGGTCAGTGTATTTTTATAGAAATGGGCGAAGCAGCGCCGGGAACAATCGATAAATGCATTTCGCAGAAATCAAAACACGTATACGAAAGAGTTTTAATTTAATAATTGGTGTGAACAAAATAATATACAAAACATCACAGAGAACGGTAGTTATAGGGTTACTATAGTGTAGTGCTAAATATCGGAAGAAATGTGGACATATCCAAGTTTAGGAAAGAATTGCTTAATCCACCTTCTTAGGGTTATCAACTGGTGATGTGCAGAAACTTTGCAAGGAAAAATTAGGGATCCAACCCAAAAATGCTGCTTTGGATATATACAGCGATAGTGAGACCGATCATTACTTATGCACCAGTAGTTTTTTAGCAAAAGAATTAATCTGGCCACCGCGAGAATTTGCCTCTCGAAAGTGCAAAGATTGGTATGCGTATTGCTGTGAACTGATTGTCCAAGCATATAAGTTTAAAGAAATTGAAAATGACAAAATTAATTTAGCTAGCTCAGCAAATATGAATTTAAAAGGGTGCCAGAGATTCTTATATCTCAGAGTAACTTTCATGAAAGAATGTGGGCGTTTGCAAAATGACTTCTTTAAATCCCCAAAATGAAATGGCTGATTCAAAATAAAGAACTATTTAAGAT
>RXPK01002936.1:0-45858 GCA_004143645.1 Protaetia brevitarsis | reverse complement strand
AGAAAATGCTGGTGGTGTCGCCTATAGTGCGTCTTGGACCATATGTACTCTGGTATAATATTTGGTTTAATTCTATGTTTTATGCACATCTATAATGGCGTGTAAGGTTCCATATTTACAGCTGCTACAGAAATGCATAGAATCACATCATAAAATACCTGGCTGCACAAAGGTTTATTCACGAATGGAATAAGCGATCAATAAATTACATATATAAATGTATGGATACATTGAAAGCGATATGCACCACGTCCCATATTCTTGCTGTTTTACATCTGGTCTCCCGATTCTATTCCTTTTAAAAAGTGCAGGATGTCGGAAAGCCTCAAGTTAGATAAGTTTCCCTTGTTCGATTTCACATGTTTGCAGGTGCAACGCCGTTGGTTTGCACAGTGCCAAGCAATTTGAGAGGAAATTGATGGGTGTTTCATCCTGTCTCTCACAACATCTTGAATTAAAAATTTCTAATAAAATACTTTGTGTCATCGAAACTATAAAAAATACACCTCTATTAGGGATTGTTCCATTTCAATCTATCTATATGATTGCTTTTCTCTAACTGGGATCTGGGTATTGTAATTTCGCTACTACTACAAGTTTGGATGTAGAAAGATTATTTTCAATATATAATTCTGTATTCACGTATTAAGAGAACTACATCTACAAAAGGAAAATTTAAGAAATATTACAATTGCGATCAGAAATTCTAAAAATTTATTAAATCATGAAGAAGATTAACATGAAATAGCATAATGTCAAACTTTCTCTTGTTATAATGATTAAAACAGTATTCAAAATGAACATTATAAATAATTTTACAAACATTATTTTTCAATAAGAATCTGAATGGGAATATTTTACTGATATACGAAAGATCCATAAGAACGTTCGGCGCTTACGCAAGCCTCTTTGCTCTGATCATACCACAGAGACTTGTGGAGTGTTGCATTACGTTTCTCATATTTGGTTTGAACATATTTCATTCGACTCAGTAGTAATTTAACTCAAAATAAATATATTGTGTGTGGGGTTGAACGGTTAGCATGTTAGCCTTTCACCCGAATACCGGGGATTTGATTTTAATTGTCGATAAATATCAGAACATGCTTTCTTCTCGGATAGGATGTAAAACTACAGGTCACTTGTCAATGCGATGTTTGGCATACACAAAATCACTTTATCAAACCTTTTTGGCTTGGTAAAATTACACCAATAATGCATAAAAGCCCAAAATAATACTAGGAACATATTCAACAAAACAACAATAGCCACGTTAGTAAACATTACCTAGAAACGATTTTTGATTGCCTAACGGTTATGTTTGGTCGTGTTTTATAAACTTTTGGATGTCTGGGCCAGAAAAAAAAAACGCACTTTCCGCATTTCTGAGGGAGGGAAAGCAATCTCACTTAGAGAACCTTCACCCGAGTAGAAGTTTCTAAACAGCTGTAAGCGATTTAGATAATTTTACAATGCGAAATGGAGTTATCACATCAACCAACTTATATTTCACGTCACATCGTAATCTGAGGCAATTCAAAAGTAAAACTTTCGAGAAAAAGTTACATTAATTTGTCGATGCTGCCGCAGCGCTCGTATTTCGTACGACTACATTTGTTATTACACCTTATTTATCTTGTTCCTGATAATCTCGTGCTTTCCCGTGTTTTCTTGTGTCTTTTTTGTTCCCCGTTTCTGCATCCTCCGCCCGCAGTGGCGGGTTCAGTATCCCTCTTATTACTACTAATGCGCGTTCTCTTTTTCTTTCAGACGTTTATTTGTCTCAATTTGAAAGATAAATATATCGCTTATTCTTATGCATCTTTTTGTTTACCTACCCTTCTGCTTTTGCTCCCTTGGGGAATGAATTTTTCTTCTTAACGCGGTTATCTCGCCCGAAAAAGGGATCTTAGAGAAACTGGAACGTTCCGCTGTTTGCGTATTCGTCTTGTGTGTTTTATTCTATGTACTTGAACACATAACAACAGAATGGAAAGACTATATTTACTTTCTACCATACGTTTCCCGATTAACAAAGTAAAAATGTGTTTGCAGCAAGCATTGTTTAATGTCGCAAGAACACAGTGGGAAAAATATTTTTTTGTCGCACTTTAATCCAAATAAAATATTCTTTCAAATAGTAGGAGGAAATATTTGAAATAAATGGTGGTTTAGCAAACACTTTTTTTAGCAAAACATATTAACAAACATATTCCTCGGTAGAGGAATACGAAGAAGACCAACTGGTCAACCGAGGCGTACTACAGAGTGTCAAGATAGGTACAGACAAACTTTGCTTTTGTGACCAAGACAATGATATTTTAAAATTTAGAAGCAAACCCAAAATGAGAAGTACATATTAAGTTTGTGCGCGTCGCATGAACTATTTGCACTATTATGCACTTTAAGAACTTTTGTGTGCAAAAGTGCATAATAGTGCAAATAGTTCATGCGACGCGAACAAACTTATTATGTCGTTCGACGTAGAATACGGGAACTAAAGGCATCAGTGACGGGAGCGAATTCATTTACGATAGGAATGACAATAAATATGTCTGTCAAAGTGACAAGTATCTGCATTCTCTGTTTTAGATTTGTTTTTTTTTTTTTGGAAAAACAAAACGAAAATATCACAACAAGCTGTCTCAACCACTCAACCTGCTTTGATAATTTATTGCTATATTGTTCATGCGCTATTTTAAATTTTGACAGATCCAATGTTCCAACGTCCCTCCATTCAAAACGTGTACACTCCTAAAGCTGATATAATGGACTCGTCCCACTATTTCAGCGCTCAAAACGGTGTGTATATGTACTTCTCATTTCACTATACCTATTTTCTAATTAGATGATGGCTTCAAGAGGGTGCAAACATGAAGCAGACGCGTTTTGCTATGTTTGTGGTCAGTTTATTAAGGCAAGAGGATGGTACAGAGGAGAAAAGAGATCCATGAGATTTACAATTCCAAGCATTTGGCGGGAATCCACTGACCACTCAAGCAACTGCTACTTTTGCGTTGTGGACCCTTCCAAACGCCGCACTGGCAAGAATACACCCGCTGTCATGTATCCGGATCTTCCTTCATCCATGGCCCCAGTATTACACAGCCCTCAGCTTCCATTACCTACTCCTCCTAAGATAGATCAAGCGTCTTCAATCAGCAACAGCGAGGCGGAGTGTGAAGAAAATATTGTAGAATCAGATGACGATTTCATATATGGAGATGATGGGAGAGGCCCATACTACCCCAACCAAAAGAACATCAACGACTTAGTTAGAGATCTTGGACTCTCCAAGTCCAATGTTGAGATTTTGACCTCTAGGCTGAAGCAGTGGAACTTGCTGGATGAAACTGTGCGAGTCGTAGATCAGAGAAAGCGTCACTAAACTTTTGCTTTCTCACCTATCTAGATGGGCTCTGCTTTTGGCACGGTGTGACTGGGCTATTTGAGGCAATTGGAATCGCCTATAATCCAAATAAGTGGCGTCTCTTCATTGACAGCTCTTTAAGAAGCCTCAACGAAGTACTGCTGCTTAATGGTAATAACTTTCCATCTCTTCTCCTGGGTCATTCAGTGCACCTCAAAGAGGATTACTTTAACATCAAGACCTTGCTGAAAGTTTTGAACTATGACAAGTATGAGTGGGAGGTCATCGGCGACTTCAAAATGGTATCATTCCCCATGGATCTGCAAGGTGGTTTCACCAAATTCCCATGTTATCTTTGTCTTTGGGACAGCAGAGGCACCAATGCACACTACAATAAGCGCGACTGGCCACAGAGGACAGAGTTTTCTATAGGGGAAAACAATATCAAATGGGAGCCACTGGTAGACCCTCTAAAGGTGCTGATGTCACCACTGCACATAAAGTTGGGGCTTATAAAACAATTTGCGAAAGCTCTAGATACGGAGTAAGCAGCCATGAAACACCTTGAAAATTTATTTCCTAAGCTATCTGAGGCGAAGGTCAATGCCGGTGTCTTCGTAGAACCTCAAATTAAGAAGATTCTCGACTGCGATGACTTTCCTAAAAAGCTCACCCGTAAGGAGAAAATATTGGAGATACTGTAACTATTAAAAACTACTAAAAAACTATTTTTTCAATGTTTGGCTCATATTGTGTAATTTTGTAGAATTCCATTTCTTTGATTTCCATTTTGAAAATTTGTATTTTGGCACATTTAGGGATTTGAAGTACTTTTTGCTAATGGAGCTTTTTGGTATCTTTAAAAATAAGCGTGTTTTATTCTCAAGACAATTAATTCTTTTCTTAATTTATAGCATAACCACGTATTTTAGATAAGTTTGAATATAAAATATGTTTTTAAAGAAGCGCCAACTTTTATTTTACATAATTTTGTTTATAAATTCAACAATAATTTTTTTTTTCCATTTGTCTCATACTTAAGTGAACATACGATATACATATGTGGGAATATTTAAAATTTTTGTTGTCCTAGTCACAAAAGCAAAATTAGAGGGGAATAAAAGCATTTTTCTATTGTTTTGAAGCATAAATAGGTTGGAAATAAGGCTTACTACTCAAGGACAAAAAACGTGTTACATAGTGTAATCTATGAGGATTTCAAATTCTTGGAGTGACAGAGCTCATTTTGCTAACTTACCGCTAGATGATTTTAGCGACGGTAGCCATCTTAAGGGTTGATGGTCGCTTTTTACAACAAAAGCAGCTCGTTTTAAATAATGTCGAAATTTTTTCACTGCCCAAACAACCGCTAGAGTTTCCCCCTTGCTGATGTGGTAGTTTCTTGTGGTTCCATCTATAGTACGCCAGTGGAACATTTCTTTGACCATATGTATACCGGTATAATAGTTGATCAAACTAATAGGTGATTTAACATTGACAAATTGTCAACGAAGTTTGATAAACATCAAAGAATGTGAAATGTCATCGCAAAAAGTATTTTAATTAGAAATACAATCATCCATGTTGCATGCAATAGCTTTATTCGCGTAAATACAGAAGACTTGCACTTTCACTTGATTCCTCTTCGACACTAAACGGCAAGGTTCCCCTTGAAGGCATAGACATTCTCGCAGACATTCGCATCGCTTTCCCCAAGCTACTGGACGGACCATATATGAACTCAAGGTCTTCGAAATAGTTAGCGGCATATTCCACTGCATCTTCCGGTCTATGCATCAGGAAGTCGATCGTGAAATCTATGAGTATGTTTTTCACCTGATCGGCCTTCTTGTAGGTCTCACGTGTGAATTTTGCGTTAGCCTCGGTGTTAGCCATCTCGAAATTTAGAATGTTCCACAGCAAAGCTAAGAGAGAATTCGCGATTTATACCCTTCGAGTCCCAAACGATGAAGTTGACGCGAACGCGATTGTCGATATTATAATTTGTAATGATTGATTGCTGTTGCCTAGACGATTATGGCTTTGCTCGCTTGGATTTCTTGATGTCGGCTTTATACTTGATTGGATTGTTATACATCTATCTGTTATGACAGAAGAGGGAGACTGTTGGACAGCATGTTAACCATTTCGCAGGTCCATCAAAAAAATCCTCGAGGAAAACACATTGCAGTGGGCAAAGGTTAATGGCTTACAATTTATATATGCAGTGCGAACAGGTTAATTCTAAATCAGCAGGTATTAAGCTAACCTCCAAGCAACCATTTGGAGCGTTGTAAAAGAAATGGAACCTACAGGAACTATACATTCACCTTCAAACAATTTGCGAAGTTATGGACGAAGCTCAAAAGTCTGCAATTCGCACACATGTACAATCCTTTTTCTTTAGGAATGAGTTTCCAACATAATCAAACGTTTTGCAGGTTATTAATGCAGATGTCACCTTGTCGAAACTAAAACGAGCAACGTTGTGGAAAATTTTAAAAAAAGTTAGATTTAAATGGGGGAAACGAAGACATTGTTTTATGGAAACGTTGCTACTTAACGAATATTAGGAAGTTTCATGCAAAGAGAAGAAAGGTATATTATTTAAATGGGACCTGGGTCAATACAGGGCACACTAAACAAAATGTATGGAAAGATACAACAATTCTCTCGGCAAGACAAGCTTTTATAGAAGAGGCAACAACAGGGCTAAAAAATCCACCCTAAAAAGGTAGTAGGCTTATTACACTAACATGATACTAACTATGATACACTACATATCGGGAGTAACGATGGCTTTGTTGAAAACGGTTGCTCTGCTTTGAATCAAAAAAAAAACTTTAGATTATCATGAGTAAATGAATAGTGAAGTATTTAAAGAATGGATGGGAAATATTCTATCTTTTTGGAACCAAATAGCGTTATTGTGATGGATAACGCAGCCTACCATTCTGTTAAGGTAGAAAAAATGCCCACCATTGCTTGGATAGAGGTTGCTTTAATTAATTGGCTTGTTGCAAAAGGAATTGCATGTGGTATCTCTCAGTTAAAAGTTTTAGAACTTGCTAAATGCAAATATTTAAATAATAACTCGATACCCTATGTAATCGATGAGATGCTAGGAGAAACTGAACACACAATTTTAAGGTTGCCTCCATATCATTGCAACTTAAATCTAAGAGAGAGTAGGTGGGCGCAAGTGAAGGAATATGTTGCCTGCAATTAATAAAACTTCTAAATTGCCAGAGATAACAGAATTATTAATTGAAGCTCTCCAGCTCTTAATTCTGAAGCATGGAAAAATTGAAAAAATCAAACACACCATTGACGAAGAAACCAAGATGTATGAGCTGGATAATAGTGTAGAAGATATCGTGGAAGAATTTATTATAACTGCCAATACTGAATCATTATCCAAAGTATCTTTCATAGTGGACGATTTTGAATTATCAATATAAAAACAAAATTATATGTGAAATCATTTGTACATAATTTTTCTATATAGAAAAAAATATTTAAAATGTCTTATAGAAGTTTATTTTATGTAGAAGTTTGATTAAATATCTGATTCTAATAAAATTTAAATTGATCAAATTTCTTGGATGAATTAAAAAAATTAAAATAGACAAAAAAAAGTTTTTGTATATTTTTCTTCAACATTTAAGTAAAATATTTGCCATTAGTATTTATTTTTGCTTTTAAAAAAAATTACAAAGGTTATACAACATTTTTACCTTCAAATTACTCACCATTATTCAAACGAGTTGAATTTGGGCTCTGTGATATGGACGCCGATTGCAGCGCTATCTACTATATTCTTAACGTGAATGGAGTATAGGTTTGTTAGAGCCTCTCAGATCCTAGAATCTTGTTAACTGAGGTGTCTTTCAGTTCCTCCAGGAAAAAGTCAACTTTATCAAGGACGCGATTCCCTTTGCACCTAGGTAATAGCTATTTGCTCCATTCTCTTCTAGTCTTCCAAAAAAAAACAGCTGGCATTCATTTTCCTGAAAGCCGGCTGAACTTGAACTGCGATTCTATAGCTGCGGATAAAAAAGGAACAATTAGTTTGACATTTCAACGATCAGATTTACATAGTTTCTTGTTTCCGGCTTGATTGGATGAAACAAAACTTCTGGCACGCGACAAACCAGAACAATATTATTCTAAATTGGAGCGTTTTCAGGTCGAAGAAATCAATCTTTTTTTTTTTTTTTCATCCAATTTATTTAAGTATTCCGGACGTTTTTCAATCTCAATGCTTCCCTGACAGTTCGCGTTTTTATATCTCCATATTAGCATTAGTCTTCATTCCGCCACCATTCACTGATAAATTAAAATTATAACAAAACATCCTTAAACCCCATGCACTATTCAAAGGTACTATATGGGGTTCTCTACCCCAATTATCTCATTATTCCTAACATGTCATTGGTTCCTATTCTAATTAACTATTAATACCCAATTACTATTGCGGAACTAGTGACGGTGGTATTGATAATATTGCGCCCGTGGAGCCACTTCTTTAAGTTCGCCCACACTAAAAGAAACTAAAAAGGTTATTTCGACATAATATATTAACATGCATTTAGTTAACTAAAAATTAGCTTAAATGAAGGTAACCCTTCTTTCAGTGTATGACAAAGAAAACCGAGGAAACCTTACTCTGTAGAGCAATACTAGTACGCGCTAATGAGAAAAAAATATAAATTCAGATTCTTAATCTAAATGGGAGATTAAGATTAATGGTCTGCACTCCATCAAAATTAATCTTATGGCCAGTTATTAACAAATGCTGTGCCAGAGAAAAGTTAAAGACCTTCTGTGTGACCGCGATTTTATATTCTACTCTATGTATATTTATCCTTCTGCTAGTTTGTCCGATAGAAAAAGATCATTCACCGCAAGGAGTTTCATATACTTCCTGATTCTCTATGGGAATAAATTCTTTAGGCGATTTTAGCACCTGGCCAATATCTTGTCCGATAGTAATTACTGTTTGAATACCGTGTCTTTTTAAGATTCTAGCAATTGCGTCAGTTATTCCATTTAAATAAGGAATAAATTTGCATACATATTTGCCGATTTAATGAAACAACATCGCCTTGAAGATAAAAATATTTTGGCAAGTTTTGACGTCGTATCTCTATTTACATAAGTTCCGGCAAAAGACGCAATATCTTTTGCTCAAGAAAAATACAAACTGCCAGAACATTTGATTAATCTACCGAACCACAGTTTAACAAATACTTATTTTACACATAAGGTTGGCTTTAAAAAACAAATTGAAGGTGCTCCATTAGGCTCCCCGCTTTCTCCTGCTTTAGCAAATTTATTTATGGAAAACTTCGAGATACAAGCTATACTAACAAATAAAAAAAAAATTGGCGTTGTCCTTAAGGTATTTTTTTAAGGGATCGATAAAGCATTATTTATTGCTTGTCACCCTTCGAAGCCAAATCTCCCTCTTAATAATTATTAGGGTTCTGGAAAGAAGATGGTTACCGCAACTGATCACAACGAGATTCGAGATTCGAACTCGCGGCACCTCGCACTAGCTGCAAGGCATTCGACTAATGCAGAAGTTTTAGATGATTTTAGTCAGCTTTAAACGACACTTTCATAATTTGACCTCATGCGGAAGAACAATTACAAAAGTTCTTGGCCCATTTAAACTACGTGTATCAAAAAATCAAACCTACAATGGAAAAAGAACAAAATGGTCAGTTGCATTTTCTAGATATATACCGTGTGTCCCCGGATGGAGTTGACAAGAGGAAAAAAACTTTATTATTGATTTTACGACAAAAAGTCATGCTTTATAAAAAGTCCTGCTTCTGCGCTCTTTTCTTATAAATTCACCACAGACTTTGCGTATGGTTTGTGGTACATTTATCTCATTCAGCGCATCCTGTATTCGTGCTTTTAGTATTTCCCGATCATGCGGCAGGTCATTTGTGTAAACTTTTTACTTTAAAATACCTCACAAAAAAGAAATCAAGAGGTGTCAAGTCAGGTGATCTAGCAGGAAAATTTATTGGACCAAATCTTCCCATCTATCTTTCTCCGAACTGTCAACCGCTGCCGTACCAAAAGCATCGCATGAGCAGGGCATCCGTCTTGTTGCCAGTAAATGTTATGCCATTTCTAGCAGTAAATTATCTAGAAACGGTAATAGATAAGTTTCTAAAAGACGCACTTGTGTCGATTCAAATTCTCGTCAATAAAATATGGTCCAACAATTCGATCGTAAAACATTTTGCACCAAACATTTACCCTTTTATAACGTTGACTTCGTTTTTGAATGACATAGTTTGGATTATGAATAGCCCAATAGCGACTGTTTTGTGATGAAACGTGACCATTGGCGCAGAAAGTTGCTTCATCAGTAAAAAATATCATTCTATGAAAACGTGTCTCTACGAGGTAATTCTCACCAACCCATAAACAAAAATCTAATCGCTTCTCTTCATCTTCATTTTCAAGTGTATGTGGAACTGTGGTTTAAACGGCCGAATTTTTTTTTCTTTAAAAATTCTCTGCAAAGGAGATTTACTAGTATTCAGTCTTTGTGATCGTTTCCCTAAGGATAATTTTGGTGTTTCTGTCACTGAATCTACTGCCAAAAGTGTAGCCGTATCGTCTTCATTGTATTTTTTCTTGGGTTTCTTAACATTTACTACAGATCCAGTTAAATCAAACTTATGCACAAATTTGCGCAGTGCTTGGCGGGATACTGCAGTGTTTGGGAATTTCTCGTGAAACATGTATATAGCGTATCGATAAGATACGTTTCCAATTCCAAAACATTTAATTAAATAAACACGTTCTTCGAAAGTTAACATTTTGCACTTTCAACGGAAAAAAAAAAATGACAAATCTACAATTAATGACGTTTTACAGTTCAATATTATTAGACAATACAACAACATTTGATCGCCAACATTAATTATGATTATCTACATTAATTTCCAGGTGATACGTTATCTCAATTAAACTTACCAACATACGATCATAATACTCAAGCTTTAGACTTAAAATTTTGTATTTTAACTAATTTTGTGTTGTTAAAGAACTTTTTCTGTTAACAGTAAACTCTAAAATGCAATAAACGAAACTCCTCTGTTGAAGCATTTTCATGTTATCTTAATTTGTGGATATTCTGTACATTTTATCTTCGATTTTCCGATGGTTAATATTTCTACTCAACAAGCAGAACTTTTTATAAAGAATGACTTTTTGTCGTAAAATCAATAATAAAGTTTTTTTTTTCCTCTTGTCAACTCCATCCGGGGACACACGGTACCTATACTAGTCAAGAGATAGCAGGAAGGTAATTTTGCGCATACAATATGTCGAACCGACACATTAAAGTAGGCATCTAAATGGTCAATCACATCACCATCCAGCGCGACCCCAAGCTCTACCATTAACACATTAGTATCGAGATCAATAAAACTCACCAATGAAGAACATTGAAATCTAGAAGTAAAAAACATCAGAGATGCTTTAACATCAAATGTATGCAACAACAAATCGATAACACAAGTCAAGAACGAGAAAAATAAATCAATAGAGAGAATCGAGTATATAGGCAAAGTTATACTCCTAATTCCTTATGTAAAAGGAACAACGAGCACAATTGTTAGAATCTTAAGAAGGCATTCAAAGAGTACTTACTTCCAAGCAAAAAAACTGGCCAGATGGTAAAAACACCTAAAGAATTTATTCTCTAACACAAACAAGGCGGGTATGAAATTTCTTGCGGTGAAGGTTCCTTCTATATTGGACAAATTAACAGGAGAGTAAATGAACATAATGAACAACACAAAATCGCGGTAAAACAGAAGGCGTTTAACTCTTCTCTAGCGCAGCATTCGCTATTAACTGTCATAAGAATAATTTTGATGGAACGAAGACCATGGCTAATATAGCAAATCTAAAAGCATGAACTATAAAGAAAGCAACTGAAATTGAAAAACGTCCACAACTCATAAATAAACAGGATGATGCTCTACATTTACCTGTCGCTTGGAAGAGCGCCTTGCAACAACCATACATTCGCAAGCTTATTATAATTTAGTACTTAGAATAGGTAGTCTACAATTATTTAGGTGGTCATAAATAAAGTCACCGAAAGAATATATCAATTATAAAAGCGTAAGCTTTTCATATTGCCATAACCAAAAAAGTTTCCCATTCTACTTAACTAGGAAGCTTGAAAGAATTCATGGAATAGAAGTTCACAGACGATTCTGGAATTAATACCAACGTTTTCTAGATATATATAGGTATAAAACTTGACTCAATGTTATGCCCAAATTTTTCATTGCAAAGGGAACATTTTCGAGTAATCGTTGCAGTAGTTTCACGGCATAATAAAATTAATTTATCCATTCTTCGCAGACAAATTTTATGGTTTCGTGATCGCGAAACAGCGTTCAGACGAAGACAAGGAAAGTAATAAACTACGAACTCTGTGGAACATCTTTTAACGGCAAGAGACACCACTGCGACAGCTCTCCACAGCAGCGTAACCCTCATATAAAGCTCTTCTTTTTTTTTAATTTAATAAAACACCAACTTCGGTGGGGTAAATTGGAACTTAATAAATTCAACCTGACCGGAGCTCCCGCGTGGACCGTATTTTGCCCTTCTTTTTGGGCCCTTTTCTGCGCCAGCACTGGCACCGCTCGCTTCTTCCTCCGCTCATATTTTACGACACATAATGAACACGAACCGAAGAACAAGAACAAAAAGAGAGGAGCTCGTAAAGTTTCTAAGTTTAAAAGTTGGGAGTCTGACGGTTTTTGGGGGCGCTAACCGTGCCGCAGAGGTCTTTTGTATGTTGATCGAGGATGGCCAGGTGATGTCGCTTTGTTTCCTAATAGTTTTATTGTGAATGAGAAATCCGTGCGGGGTTTATATTTCTCCTTGCAAATCGAAATCTTTAAATAGAATGTCTACGGGGAGGTAGTAGATGGTGACTAGATTCAGAGGTATTTCATTAGAATCGTCCTGTTTGTATCTATTTAGTAAATAGAAATGGTTGGGTATAGGAATCCGAATTTTGGTTTTATTTAGAAAATATGATCTGATAATGCATACGTCTAAACGAGTCTCTGATTTAGTTTCCCGTATCTACTTCAATGGTGGCCTCGCCAACCATGGATATAGCTATCTCCTTTTTTTCAGACCGCCATTTATCCATTGCAAAACTTGCGATGCTTTTCCTTCGTAAGCCTTAATAATTAAATTTGTGGTAGTACTGATAATTTACGCTGAATGTTCATGAATGTCGCTGCAGTTCTTTCCTTGTTTTCTGTTGACTTTGAAATTAACTTGGTGGGAGCACTAAATGCCATTTCCACAAATCCTTATAGTTCATAGGCATGTTGCCTGTTAGTGATTAGTAAGAAATAACATCCGCATGGTTTGATTAATCCTCCCAGTCCTACGACACTAGACTTCATTGTAGAGCGAATGTTACTTAAAATTCATCCGAGTTCAGAGCTTTAAAATAGTTCCGTATTGCTGAGTAAGATTGTTTACAGGACTCTAAGACAGGGGCAATTATCTCGACGCCTTGACGGTCAAGTTCTAGCAATTCTTTGGTTCTGATGTGATTAGGTGAGACACACTCCTTCGCAAGCACCAAGACAAAACAGTTGTTCCAATATTAGATTAATCTCTGATTTGGCCAGAATTCAAATTTGCTGTTTATGTACCGTGAGTAGCTACTATGGCAATAGCAGGTTTGATTCGTGAAATTGCTTTTAGTTCGAAAGTGTGCCTGCTCCCTCATTTCCGAGAAATGTGAGTGCCCAGGTACCAATATATCCTGTTACTGAGTGGCTGTTCTCCCATCATAGTATGCGTAACATGCCTATCAACTAACCATTTAAGAGTTTTAGTAAAATGAACAATAGCGTATTGGTCCGTATGATTTTGAAATTTGATCTGATCTCTTACTTTAGATGAGTAGATTTTCTTCACTTTGGAATTGACATACATAACTGGGTATGCATGCTATTGAAGATTTTCATGAGTTTTAATATTAATACCTCTCCTTTTGAAGTATAATTGGAAATACTTCATCCGTAAATATTGATTTGAAAGACTAATATCTACTGATTTCGTATGTCGGCCATCTTGTTTTGATTTATTGGGCTTTCGAACCGATACGAAAGGCACAGGCACACCTTCTTCAATGTCCTGTTTATGAATACCTGCGTAGATTCCATCAGTTTGTTTGTCAACAAACATTTCCTCTAACACATTGAGTCCCGTTAGATTGGCTTAAGTGGGCATGGCGAACCACCCTGACAATGCAGAACCTGTTTCTCTTGGCTTGAACTTTATGGACGGTTGAACATACTCTGTTTAACTAACAGCGGAATTTTCTCTACCTGTTGTTGTTTGTACCAATTGTTTTCTTTATATAAACATCCCAGATATGTTCGCTATCAGCCGATTACAATCATTGGAGGCAAAAAATTAGGCAAATTTATGCAAGGAGTGATTTCACTAGCAGGTGCTTTTTCTAAGCAGGTAAACCATATTTATTAAGTAAGGTATCATGTAATTATTGTCATAGGAGATGCAAACCATTACATATATTAGAAGTAAAACTCCTATATCTGGAAATGTGGTATACTTAACTTCATCAGTTAGAAAAACACTAAATCTTATGGGTCGGTGGTCTTGAACAGAATGGTTCTTCCTACATGTACCATCGCTTTATGGCATCTATAGTCGTGACTCTGCACAGGATTACTTCGAGCACTTCTTTAGTGGAACTAATTCTCTTCCCTTAGTGCTTATTAGGGTTAGGTGTAAAATAAAAGCCGATGCGAAATAATGATTTGGGGTACGTCTTTGGATAATGTCAAAGCTCTTAAGTAGTAGAAGTTATGTGTTCGCAGTGCATTCGGTCTTCATCCAAGAATATCGTGCAAAGATCTACTTAGTCAACACGAAATACCAGCAGTTCTAGCAGTTCGAGTGTGTGATGTTCGTCCACGAAAATTATGAAGTTTTGAAGAGCCAAGAACTAATTCACACTTAAACAGTCGTGGTAACGGTAGACGCCTTCTTATTCCACAATACGCGCTTTTGCGCGCATATTTTAAGACAAGTAATAGTATTGTATTTTATTCTCTCAACGAATTCTTTAGACACACCTTTAATTATTTTACTTTCACAAATGTCACGTAGTTTTTAACTTACGTAAATATTGACGGAAATGTTCTTCAACATTGTATTTACAATTTCGCCACCATTTATTTGGAAAACTCCTTCTGCTCTTCCACAAAATCAAGAACTCATTTCTTCGTAATGCTGTGGATTCCTCATGAAATTTCATAATCTTCTTATACAAGTCCATACGTGTGATTGGTCGACTCGCCATAGTCACACGGCAATTTGAAAAGAAAGTCTAAAAAACACAAGAAAAGTTTGCAACTGGAAACATCTATATAAAGCCTCTTTAAAGCACACTGACATTTCACAAGACAAAGCTCTGTAAAATGATTTCATTTCCCCATGATGCTCAGCAACATGCAGGGCCAAGTAAATAAATTTTCAATATATTAAAACCTCGTTAAGCAACAATAATATTTCGATCACATTCCATCCTAAGTTGTCCTCTTTAATGATTATTCCACTAATTGCCTAATTCTTAAGGAAATGCAGTTAATTGCAGATAGGGCCTTGGACAGACGAAAGTTACATTTCTAATACCTTTAATCCTACTAAACGATGGCATAAAACAGTACTTTCATTATAAAGCCATGGAATAACTATATTTTCAATTTTTTTTTCTGAAAAAGCCAAAAATCTGAAGAATTTAAGAAATGTAGTTAAAACCACATTATTTAAAAATATGTGAATTTTAAGATGTTTGCAAGCCTTAAGTTTTCGGGATATACCAGTTGCGGTATTTGATTTAATGCGATAGGAATATTGGAAAATATTAAAATTGTCGTTTTCGATCGCGTGTATCAGATCCTAAACCATTGCGCAGCATTTGTCTTAAACTAAAACAAAACCTCTATTCCAATGTGAGAGCGTTCAATCCAGTTTCAGTAAGAACACGATAAATTTCCCAAGATTAAAATTCATAAATGTAATATTCGTACATTTTCCGCATTTATCAGTGTCCCAACATAAATACATATATCCCTCATTTCTCCCGTACGTAACAAATTGTTTCACTTACAATCTTCGTCAGTTCACTTTACGGCTCTGCTAGACCGAATCAACGCCTTGCGAGCTAGTGACGGGAGATCTTTCGCCTGTCGACTAGTTTTTCCCCTGTTCCCACTGTAGAAGGAGGAAAATGAACCGCGACGTCGACTCGTATCGGATCTTCTAATAAATTACGGGATCGGGAGAGATACAGAACGTGACATGTTGAAGGAGTGCGCAATTCAACTAGAGCCGACAGAAAAGGAAGATTTTAGTTGCATCTTCAGTTCAAACCGTACAATCTTATGTGTAGATATGCAAAAAATATACATATATAAGTTGAGGGTAAAATGTATAATTTGTTAAAAAGGAATCATTGCTTAAAAAGGAAATGTCTTCACGACATTTTTTCAATTTAAACGAAAACGATTACATTGCCATCACTATCGTAAAGTAGGTATAGCATACGCCTACGATGTAATTATTACAGGAAAACAATAAAGAATTTAACGTTAGTAATCCAAAATTTCAATGGTGGCTTATGTCAGGATCCGGGAGCAAATAGCTGAAGCCCCCTTCCTGTAATACAAGCTTCGACCAAGCCACCTGCTCATGGGTGATGCTTTTAAGAACCAAATAGCCAAAAGTTACCAACAGAAAATATACTCAGCCAATTATGGACCTATTTGAAACGTTTTGGGTTCAAACAAGAGGGACCTATGGATCTTTTAGGCAGGCATGAAATCGATGGGAGAGTTAAAGAAGCTAGATTTACCTCCAGGGAAATTGAAATTTCACGCCATAGAAGGCTAGTATGGCTCAGAGTAGACAAGGCATCGGAGTTTAAAGTCAAGAAGTCTTCGAATGGGCCAGTCTCTAGAAAGTAGAATTGACCTCTCAAGAAGTCTCCGATGCAGCTTCTAGTCTGGTAGGAATGATTTCAATGGAGGGAAGCAACGTTGATGGAATAGTAGCTATTGAAGAAAACTTCTTTTCGTGGGTACGTTGAGCCAATTTTTGCATTCGTCTATAGGACAGCCTGTGCTTCAGCCGGGTTTACCAATTAATCCGTCAAGCTTCTTGCATAATTTTCTAAACATGATACAATCATATCATGGTGCTAAATTGCATTAAAACTCTTATTGTCAGGTGCATGGTGATTTGATGGCTTCTTGAGTATGTTAGTGTTCATTAAGCGACATGTACTTGAATTCTATACTTAAGTGGACTTTAATACATGTAGCATCACCTCAAACTTGACACATTAGCTTACATCGCGGACGAGGACAAGGCTGTTTAGCCTAGGAATAGAAAAATCGCTGGTTTTTCATTGATCGAAACAATTATGATATCGGACTAATGCTTTGAATTCTTTTTCTCTGAAAATACCGATTTCATACGCAAAAAGCTTGCACCCAGTAGCTTTTCTTTTAAATAATAAAAAAGAAAAAAATACATAGTTTTCGCCCCAATTTCGTTTACATATCAACTTAACAAACAACTTTTGTCATTGTTTATTAATGACGTTGCATTTTGAAATGTTGTCAAATACACTTGTTTACACAATTAGCCGATATTAACTTGACAAGTCATAAACATAGATTAAGATGCAGTTTAAATTGTTTATCGCGAAGCTATGAAGCCATGGTAGCGTCAGATGTTCTCTGAGAGCTTCAGTTTGAACGCGTTTTATGTCATCGCTGACACTTTATTTATGCTCTGCTGATAGTGTAGTGACTTGCACGCTTGGTTATCAGTCGCAGGGTCCTCGATTCTAACCCAACGGACCGCTCTCAGAATGGGGTTTTCGTGGTTTCCTTCACTCCTTGGTAAATGCTGAGAGACGAACATCTTAAGTGGCTCCACTGGCGCAGGTGCTATTATAACTCATAACTGGGCCAATGCCCTCTGCAATTAGCGAGCCAAATAATTACAATTCATTCGTGCTGCACTATACCAAGCTATCTATTCTTAATACTAAATGGATTCCATAACAATTGAAATGTTCCAACTCTAATAATAATAAGAAAAATATTCGCATTCGCTAAGAAGTAATGGAAAACCTTACTCTGAGACCAGGATCTGGGAAGTAATCCTTAGACCTTGTTACTAAAAGCTAGCAAACTATTATTATTAATATCCTTCTGAGTTTGGAAGAAACTCCATGTCCCCTCTATTCCAGCAGCCGTGTTTAGGCAACTGCATCGTTCTTCGCACGTCATGCATTTGAAATTGAAACATCAGAAGGCAGAAGAACAAATAAAACAATAGCAGTACCTATTCTAATATTTAACAATAACTTAATCCTAATTATTTTCGCGAATAGTATTAAAGATTTATATTTTATATTTACACCCCAACCATGCTAACAGCTATAATTTAGCACTAATTCAAACCACTAAAGAGTATGAAATGTTAATTTATAAATACGTGCTACTCCACTAACTATCTAAACATTATACCAGCAGGATTACTAAGAAAATTTCCACCACATTCACAATTCGAATCATTAACCCTCCCTTAATTCTATTTAAACATGATTTAAAATTACCCTAACCCGTTATGAAATCTACCGCCTGATACAAATTTAACTGCATTTTCCTAAAACGTGTAGCGCTACCGATACATTTCCTAGTCCACCTCTCATTTAAAATAATATCGCATCTACCCTGTCAATCGTTATCAAGTTTACCCCTAAACGCTTTTTTAGCTACACTAGTTCAAATTAAGCGATACTTAATTATTGCACTGTCTCCCCTAAACACTGCCTCTTTGGATAATTGTTTCGCCATATCATTACCGATTGTACCTATGTGACCCCTAGCCCAAAAAAAGTTTTAAATAAATTTGTGATAAGTAATAATTTTTAATTTCGCGGGATGAATTCACTCCTTATATCTACTCGCCCTTCCAAATCGCCCAGTTCCAATGTAATTCCCGTTACCATAGTTAAACTCTCCAACCTTATTTTATTCACCCTACGAAATTTAAGTTCTCTCAAACGTAAATCTGGAATATACCCGAAATAAGGCACGCCGCGTCTGCCGAAATAGATAAATACGCGTTCACGGCCCTAACCGTCAAACAATTTCTAAGTTCTAAGTCTTTCTAAGTTACAGGTGGGATTACGACGAATATACGTTAAGATTATCATAATTGAATACAATAAAGCTTATTATATTAAAATATTTGTAAAACTCTCTCACTTAGCGAAACTTCCGAGGACGGTAGTGTTAATAATTACATATAACAGTAAATTTTTACGCTGTTTTCAGCTTTAAAATTGTTCCTAAACCAGCGCTTTTTTCTGTTAAGTTTTGCTGGAAATGCATAGTCGATTGGTTTCGCATATAAAAAAGAAAACTTGAAGACTCGATTCGAGGTAATGACCAGAAATGTTACGGAATTCAATATCATGTCCAATTAGAAGCACAAGCACAAGGAGAACAAAATGGACATTCCGAATGGTAATTGGCCCAATTAATCTTCCGAGCTTCACCGCCGTACGTTTAAAATTCCTTCTAATGCGGAACGTATGCAAGTGCAGTTCATTCACAAGGCGAACATCTACCAGTCTGTACTTTCCTAGTTTCTCATCGATCTTTTATCGCACAACATGCTGATTTATAATTTCGACAACGCGTCCTGAAATACTTGACTCTACATCGAAATGCATGTAGAGTCAAGTTCTAGAAAGCTTTTATATTGTAAGGTTAAGACTGTCTGATAGTTTTTATCTAAAGGATTTATTATCCTTTCCTTCTTTTTAATCGTTTCCTTTACTTCCTTTAATTAACGATAACGTCAATTATTTCCGGAATTCTTTCGTCGAAAAAAGTCAATCTCGACGGAGAATGATTGAAACGCAAGCTTTGTTAGCGCTTCAACCTAGCGTATGTAACAATGTAGATGCTATTCGTCAAAGTCTTGTGTGGTACCCTGATTTCTTAACGCCGCCGGAATATAAATTGCTTCCTTGAAGGGCCTGTTTGTTTGTACTAGTGCGGAATTATCGGTAAAAGTTTTACGGTCATTACTCAAATAAGGAAGTTTAGATCTTCTCAGTCAATTTATTTGTTCAAAGCTTTCAAAATTAGTTCTGTTTAGCATACGATCATCTAAAATTTCACCTTTCTGCAAATTCCAAATAATAACTATCTGGTTTCCTTTATTTTTATGGAGTAACAACTTGACAACGCTGATCCCTGGGTCAAAAAATATTTAGCAAATTTTTTTTTATTATTTTTTTTTAATTTGACGCCTACGGGAACTAAGCTCATACGCCGCAGTTTAATGACTACAATTAAAATTGCTGTAGATGTAATACTTTTGTAGTGTAATACTAGGTAGGTTATTCTTCAAAGATTTCTAATGTACAAAAAAAAAACAATTTCTATCATATGTCTGATAAAGGTTACTCTGATACTCAGCATTCGCTCAGTTAAACGACTAAGTTAACCTAAATGTAGATGTGGAGTTAATCAGGTAAAGACAGGGACACACATTTCACTTCTCGGGGCCTATCCAGATGACTAACTGTAAAACACACAAAAATTCGGCCAACGGATAATAGGTGGACCCATATAGGTGTAAGTAAGATGGGAGTATTCCACATCCACCCCTTAAATTCTAATATTCATTTTAATTAAGGTTGAGATTAATAAATTATGTATCTATACTTTTCCTATTCATGTAAAGTAATGTAATAATACTGGATGGTAAGGGAATACGTTCTTCAACTAACTTATGATTAATTATACTTGCATGACTTTGACATCTAAAAAATATATGGTTTAAATTTGGATTCTCATTACCACAATTACTACATGCAGATGGGTCTATCATTTTAACTCGAGCTAGGTGCGCAGGATATTGTCCGTGCCCAAACTTAAGTCTAACAATAGTTGAGCGGTAAAACCGGGTTATATTAAATTCAATATACCAAGGATTGTTTTTGGTCGAAGCCTGTATATAAGTATGCATACTGGGTGATGTGCTGAGAATAACTATCTTTCCAATACGAGTCCCATTCTTGACGTAATATTTGATCTTTTGTAATAGATATTACTTCTTCCCATACTTAATACAGATTTATACATAATGCTTTCAGTAGCACCCCTCTTAGCTGAACGATCAACTACTTCATTCGGTTCAATATTAACATGACTTTTTACCCAGTATATAACGGTTTGGACTGATCTTACCCTTAATTCAATTAATATATTTATAATGTCTAAAATTATTGGCTGCAATTTTGAAATAGGATCTTGTTTCCTTATTGCATGTATGACACTTGTGGAATCTGTCATGATCGCTATATGTGAATTTCCAGAATCTCTACTATATTTTAAAGCTTCCAACACTGCAATTGCTTCAGCCGTAAATATCGATGCGCTGGAATCTAATCGGAACATTTTATATGATTGATTCTTAAAATCATAAAAGGCACATCCACATTTCTCTTTATCCTTGGAACCATCCGTGAAAATAATAAGAGCTCGTGGGATTTTATTGAGAATAGATAAAAATAATTGTCGATCATGCTCTACTTGTCCAGAGTATGCTGATATTTCAATGGAATCCTTCAATATATACGTATAATAATCAAAATTTTCAGCCATAGAGACATATAGTCGATCTTCATATCGACTCTAGTATAGGTGATTCCTTTTTAAGCCAATATTTTTCCGTTAGATCTAATAAAGATAAATGATTAATTTTCCTTAATAGATGATTTAGCAAAATTTAAACATTTCGAAAACATAATCTCGTAAATGCATGCGAGTACTGGCAATTTTCAAATGAAGAGAGAAAGACGATGAAAACGGTGCAAATAGGATTTCTATATCTTGCAACCAAATAAAATTGGAAACTAAAAATAAATAATGAAGGACATTTTTTGGGAAAAAATAGTTACTTATATTAGACTTAACCGGAAAATACTGCGTAAAAAGGAGTCTCTTCTTCTTTCTGAATATCGGAAAATCAAAATCATCAATATGTGCCCATGTCTACAAGTAACATTAAGTTTCAGTCGTATATGTATATTGCACTAATTCAATAGCACAATCAACTCATAAACAGTCCATTGTAAAGTAACTTACAAATACACCTCACAAAACACGAACACACACAAATAAAACATGGGTCAATCTAAAACTTTTCTTAAGAAGATAACTTTCTTTAGATTTCGGTTGATCATCCTAAAAGCATACGGAAATAGTTCATATCTATCTATGTATAAATACAAATTAATTTGACAATGATATCCGACATTATTGCAGCAAAAATCGTAGTAAATAAAGTGTAACATTACTATAGCAACTAAATTATTTTACTACAGTAATTTACTGCAATAGTTTTATGAAATAAGCGCCAGGTTAGAAAATTCATAAGGTGAGTATTATATATAATTACCCTATTATATTTCTGCCATATGCAGGAGTAATTGAACACGATCAAAAGTTATTTCTTTCCATATCGATTCCAAATGCATTAATTATTTTCGCAGACGGCTCGAACAAGACAGGTACATTCCTTTTAGACCGCGATACTTCAATACTTTCTGCGGAAGCAATCGCTGTATTTGAAGACTTAAAATATGCTATGGGACTGAAACATACTCATATAATAATTATGACAAATTCGGCTGGTGTCATGCTAGGGCTTCGAACAAGAGATCACCCAGCTAAAATGCATCCAATCGTAAATAGATATTGTACCGGAGTCGATCAAAAACAAGTGTGGAGCTATAAGAGGAAAATTACAATATCGAAAATGTTCGAGGCGAACGCCTGTATTCTTGGTAATTCTAACTAATAATTATATTGGAAATATTGGGCGTCAAAAGAAATTCAGAGATTCTTCACGGCACCAATGGCTCAGGCTTTTCGGTTGAAGATAAGTTGGAGATTCACACAGACTTTCTTCAGCAAGTCTTTCGTGGTCTCGAACCTGTCGACGGCCCAAAGTCTAACTCTGATGACGGAGGCCATCGAAAGGATGCGGAGGTGGATTTTCGTAGCGACGTGGAGGATTCGGTAACTCGGCGGCCTGGCATGCCCGAAACCCCGATCGACTCGGCTACGCCACTGGAGCTTGACACTTTCATCAAAAGCAGAAGCAGTAAAAAGTTCCCAGGTGCTGATGGTGTCACAATTCCGCCCTGAAGAGATTACCTCCTGAGGCACGCGAGAAGCTGTGTTTTGTCGTAAACGCACCTCTTCAGCTACAGCATTTCCCTTTTGTCTGGAAGCATACCGAAGCCGTCACCATTTCCAGACCCGGGAAGGATCCCCGCTTCCCCAAGAGTTACCGCCCGATCAGCCTTCTGTTAAATGTCTCGAAAGTAGCCGGATCGATCATCCTCGACAAGCTAATCTCCACTAGCGACGAACTTTCGTGATTCAGGATGAACAGTTCGGTTTTCGGGCCGAGATTTCAACTGAATTACAACTCCGCAGGTTCATTGAGGAAATCCGAAACGGTCTCGAGAGGAGAGAAATCGTAGCTGCAGTTTTCTTTGACCTCCGATGTGCTTTTGACTGTGTCTGTCACAAAGGGCCAATCTATAAGATGATAGTTTCTAGAATAGATCCCTATCTGATCAGATTGATCAGATCTACCTGTTCTACCCAGAACTTTCTGTGTTAGAACAGACGGCGTCCGTTCCGAATCTAGCGATATTCTCGCCGGAGTACCGCAGGGGTCGTTATTGGGACCTCGTCTCATCCTCTTATTTCTGGCATACCTCCCTTGGGAACTTGGCACGCACCTAGCTATCTATGCCGATGACACCGTCATTTACACAAGAATCAGGAGCGGTTTGTGGGCGCCTTCAGACGACCACAAACCGCCTCGTGCGCTGGTCGTCTCGATGGAGACTGGCTTTGCATGAATTCAAGTGCGTTGCAGTTGGATCCTCGAGGAAGAGAAGTGATCCTGAGACACGCATCCGCGTGGGAAACGTCAGGTTACCATGAAGCCAACAGTTTAAATACCTAGGAATCCATTCCGACGGGTGTCTCACCTGGTCGAAACAGAGCTTCGAGCTCAGATCTCGTTTTCTCGCTGCACGCAGATTGAAGTACATCGAGACACTCCAAAACAAGACGCTAAGGCCAATTGTGCAGGCACCTTGGTTCGTTAGGAACGAGCAGATTCATCGTGATCTGCAAATTCCGACTCTCCGAGACTTCTTTAAGCAGATTCTCACTGCTGCTTGGGCTCGCCCTCAACTCAGCGAAAACCTCCGGGTTCAAGCGGTCGTGGAACCCCAGGATCGTCCACTTTCTCTCACTTAAGTCAGACGTCTAGATGTTTTCTTAGACTGACATCTAACCATTCAATACCTTCTAGGTGAGGTAAAAGTTCAAATATATTAGCTTCGTGTTAGAGTTTCAAGTGACGATTACCAATCTCCATTGAAGATCGGCTTGATCGTACCGCTACCAGGTGATGAATAAACTAACAATATCTTCTCGCAATTTTAACATGTATTACATCCCTGCTTCGTTTATTTTTTATACCTATTATTGGATTGTCTCTTACTATTATCGTAGTACAGATTATTAAATAAATAGCCAAATTGAAGCTGGAAATTACATCCGTCTATAATATTTTAAATAATAATACTAATAAATAATAAAATAATAATAAATGGGCTTTATTGGAAAAGAAAAAAATAATTTACAACTCCAATCATAGGCGAAGTCCAGCAATGCTGTTATAATAATAATAATAATAATAATAATAATCTTTATTCAAAACGGTGCAACAACCACACAAAGCAACGTCAAAAAGAAATACAGTGCTCGAGAGAATACACATATACAATTAATTTAGGTAATATCTCTTTCTAAATAGTCAGTGATTGAGTAACAAATGCAAATAGATATGATTCAACATTGCGTTTAAAATTTTTTAAAGTATTACATGATTTAATATTATTTGGTAACTTATTATATAGCTTACAACCTATAAATGCTAAATTTCGTTGAAAAAGACGACTTTTATGACTAGGTGGTAACAGATAATTTGTTTGTCTTGTATCATAATCATGCGAAATATCAACAGCAAACTGTGACTTGTATTTAAAAACAAAGCATAATACTTCACGAATATAAATATCATACTTCGTGAGGATTTTCTTCTCTTTGAATCTTGTATAAATACAAGATTCACGGTAGTATAAATTAAACAAAATTCGAATAGCTCGCATTTGGAATAAAAATATCCGATCGATACCAATGCCTGAGCCCCAATGAATTATTCCTAATGCATTTTTGATTGAAAGTTGGAAAAATAATAAGTTTTAAGTAACCGCATGTTACAAGATCTTTTTAAATTATGAAGAGCATAACATACCTGTGACAATTCACCACATAGTGTATCAATGTGGTTACATCACTTGAGATTTTCATATATGATTACACCAAGAATTCTGGAAGAGTGACTTAATTCCATAGTTTTCCCATTGAGAGTGAAGTTATTAACTTTATATCTATGATTGTTCCGAAATAAAATACATTGAGTTTTATCAGTATTAAGTAATATGTTATTTCTGCTAAGCCATTGGGATATTTTAGTGTATAAGAGATAAGCTTTCGCAAATAAATTTGAGAGAGTATTGGAGGTAAGAGTAACGTTAATATCATCCGCATACAGTGCGATGTTAGTGGCGGGCCTTAATATTGAAGGAAGATCATTGATAAAAATAAGAAAAAGTGTGGGCGCCAAAATGGATCCCTGAGAACACCCCTGTCAACCGTGCACACACTCAATGAATATTCTTGAATGACTACTCTATATAAAATAACAGCACAAAGCTTTGTAATATGCAACCATTTAATATTTCACGCAATTTTTTCCCCTGTAAATGCATATCTCGTAAACGAAATTGTGTCGCTTTTAAACAAAGCTCCAAATGCACTTTAAAAAATATGTCCAAGAAAAAAGATTCGCCTTTATATTTAAAACCCATCAAGACACTCACCGTTCTTCTGTTGCCATTTTAATCAGTCGTCGTAGCCGCGTCGCCTTTCTCGCCTTAACTGAAATCTGATATGAAAAATCCGGAGAGGGTGTTTTCCTCATTTTGTCGCAGCGTCTTTTCGCCTCTTCCGTTTCCTCACATCCTCAATCTTCAGTAAATTTAAGATGATTAAATTTTTACCCTCGTCGGACCGGGGAACTGCGACATTCGTGTCTCGTCGTCGCGGTATGATGGGAGGCATCGGGCGGCCCGAAAAGGTAAGAAAAAAGCGTCCGTAACCTAAGCCAACGCGTCACCGACCGCCACGCCACCTTTTCTCTTAGGGAATTAAAATTTTCATCTCCGCAACGAGATTAAAATATTAAATTTCGCGCTTTATTAGGCGTACCGTCGGCCCAGCCGCGTTGGGATAGAGGAAGAGTAGAGTAGAAAGTCGGAAAGGATGTCGAATGGGGAAAGATACTGAGGAATATAATAAAAGATCTGATGGGATACTTTGTTGGCTCAATTTTCTACCATAAGCCCGAAATCACGCCGTGAATATTTAACGACTACATATCCAGATTTGATATTTATGAAGCAATGAGTTCTGCACGTTAAGTTTAATTCTGATTTCGGAGAAACCGCACTCGATAATGAAAAAGATGTCTACGAACTTTCACGTACTATGAAAGACGTTAATGTTATCCTATAAGTGCAGGGTGAGGTTGCAGGTATGGTTGCAATATAAAGTATAAAATAATATGTAATATAATTTAATACCCAACAGTATAGATGTACAAATAATTGGATATATACAGGGTGGGTTTTATATCTTGGGACAACGGAATATCTCTAAAACACTGCATCAAATTAAAAAAAGATCTTAACAAGATTTGTTATAATGTAGGAGGCTCACTGAATGGTGCCGAACTCGATCCCCCACCTCACCCCCCAAAAACATGATTGTGAACGTCTAGAAAAATACACAAAAAAGAGAAGCAAGCAAACATGATTTTGTGTTTTTTTTTTTTTAACATTAAATAACATTTCAAAAAGCCAAAATCAATATCATACCCAATTCAGGAAATGTATTCGAAAATGTGCCCTTCCACTTCGATACATTTATTTATTCGCAATTGGAATGATGAGAGAAGTGTTTCCGGCGTAATCCTTGAACAAGCGTTTGTGATTCGCTCTATCATGTTTTCCCTCGTGGTTGGCACTTCTGTATAAACTTCAGACTTTAAGTGGCCCCACAAAAAGAAGTCAGAGGAAGTAAGATCTGGCGATCTTGCAGGCCAAGACACTGGACCACCTCTTCCGATCCATCGGCGATTGCAGGCTCGATCCAATACTTCTCGTGCTATTCTTGAATAATGTGCTGGACAATCGTCATGTTGGAACCACATTGTTTGTCATACGTCCAAGGAAAGCTCTTTAAGCAACACTGTAAGTTCGTTCTGCAGGATGTTTCGATATTTTTCACCATTTAAGTTTCCATCGATGAAATATGGACCAATAAGCTTATTACCAATTATTCCACACCAAACATTTACGTTCCAAGGATGTCGATGTTCAACTTGGCGCAACCAATGGGGATTTTCGATACTCCAGTGATGCATGTTGTGCCGATTTACCGTACCGTGATTTGTGAATGTCGCTTCGTCAGAAAAACAATACTCGAGCAAAAAAATGGGGATTATCTTGTATCCGTTAAAGCGCCCATTGACAAAATCGCACTCGATTTTGAAAGTCATAGCCATGAAGTTCTTGATGCATGGAAACTCTAAATGAATGATATTTTCTACGTTTCAATATTTGGCAGATAGTGGACTGAGAAATTCCTGACCCGCAAGCTATTTCTAGAGTACTAATATGCGGATTATTAGCTACTGCAGCTAATACTGCGATTTCATTATTTTCTCCAGCAATTGTTTTTCGGCGATTACGCTTTCTTGGTTGTACAGTTCCTTCGCTAGAGAACTGTTGAACGACTCGGTAAAAAGAAGCGATCGCACCTTGTCGGTAAAACGTTGTGAATAAAGATTAACAGCATCATCGATATTCCAACCACTTTCTCCATAGTTGTAAATCATTTCAGTTCGCTCTTCTAATGTTATAGCCTCCATTACTGTCCAAATATTCAACACTAACTAATTTGTATTGGATTAATAATTAATAATCCAAATGGGGATCGGACAATGTGTAAGTATTCACAGCTTGTCAAGTACTGAATAAAGTACGGTTTTATATCAGTGAATAGCATTTCAATTGCGAATAAATAAATGTATCGAAGTGAAGTGCACAGTTTCGAACACGTGGCTTTTTGAAATGTTAGTTTATGTTAAAATAAAAAAATACAAAATCATGTTTGCTTGCTTCTCTTTTTGTGTATTTTTCTAGACGGTCACAATCATGTTTTTTGCGATTACAGCGCAATCTGTTACGAATCGAAAAAATAAAGTTTCAAACAAACACTACATACTTGACGGCGTAGAATCCGAATCTGCAATACAAAATAGGGGTTCCTATTTAAGATTTTAAAGTTGTCCCCCCTCCCACTCTGGGGGGAGGGAGGTGGGGGATTGAGTTCGACACCATTCAGTGAGCCCCCTATATTATAACAAATCTTACTAGGATCTTTTTTTTGATTTAAAGCAGTGTTTTAGAAATATTCCGTTGTCTCAATATAAAAGACTCACCTATATATATTTTCTATGTAAAGAATTTACATAGCTACAATGAAATATACGGTCAAAATGATCAAACATTTAATAATAACAGAGCTGTAAGTGCCGAATGAAACAAATTAGAAACAAATTTCAGGACTATTTTATTAGCTGCACTCTCTTTAAAAAATAAATTAAAACAAATATTCGATTGAACTCGCAATCTTCACTGGCTTGCAAGAGTAAATATAGTAAAACGTGAGTAAAAAATTTGCACTATATATCCTTATAATTGTCAACAAGTTTGTGTTAACTTTAACTCAAGCGGAGATATAAGTTACCAATCCTCCCCACTGTAAAATTTAATTCTTTTATTTTTTGATAATTAGATATAATATAACATAGGCCACATATGATAAGGAACTCGTTTTAAAAAGTATATTTTACTGCAACCACGTTAACAAGTCTCACCTTACATAAGGCACATAATATATGTTCATACCACATATATATAGGTACTGAAATCTAATTAGCGCGCCGTAGTATATTCCAGGAAAAATATTTCGAGCTGTGCCCTTAATTAGAAGACGTACTTGTCGCTGTTTTAATCTACAATGTCTGTAGCTGAAATTACTAACTCAGGTAATGCACGTATACTTACATGCAAAAAGTTATCACACTTCTTTTTTCTAATAAACTTACATTTTAATTAAATGTGTACTTGTGAATATGTCATCATCTTTGCGTTCAATAAAATCGACACATAAAGAACGCACCTAATTTTTATTTATATTAATTACGATGTTAAAAATTATATGCATGTCAATCATATAAAAATATATAACAGGTTATTGCTTCTGGTCTTGGAATCTCCACTCTGAAGGCGGTCGAAATAGACTAAGCAATCATGAAATTATTTTATGAGAAAAAATCGTTTATTGTAAACTATGCGGTTATAAGCGTTGTTTACAATGAAAATGTCAATTAATAAATGTAATACATGTCATAGTCTACTTTAATTATGATTCTTTTCGATGGCTCTACACAGAGTGTTCCTCTTAGCGTGCTCACCATTGAGACCTCGTAAACATTACATAAATAATGATATAAACAGTTATTTTTTAAGCAAAACTTTAATTTTATTAAATTTAAAGCCTGTACTGTTGTATACCGAGAAATGATGTTTTTATTCTTTAATTAATTTTGTTACTACATTTGTTACACATTTCATGACAACTTTATATTCCACTGACGTTTCTATTTACGTGAAGATGGCATAGTCCGAAATCGGTAATAAAATACAATAAAAATGAAGGATTGGATACTGAACAGTATTTTACATTTTTTTTACTATTAGTCTTTCCTAATTAACTCTACTAATCTAGAACTTACAATAATTAAATTAAGAAAGTTTTTTAAGTTTTAAAACAGGAAAGAGTTACATAAGTTTCACTAACGTATTTGAATTCTACCTGAAAATGCACCTTCACAATGTCAAAATATTATTTTGGTACCTTTTAGAATAAATGATCTAGATGACAAAATTTAAATTGTATTTTTATTATTTATTTGGGTTATAAAAGCAGATAGGTTAAATGAGATAAAATATGCATGAGCATATTTTATCTCATTTAACCTATCTTTTATCTCTTACGGCCGTTTGCACCGTCTGTGACTAACATTTTAATTAACTAATCAAAAATTAAATTTAATTACGAATTAAATATAAATAGGGTTGCTCCGCACAAATTTAATTAATAATTAGTTAAAAGTTTGCGACAAAAATATAGATTAGTAGTGCGTTAAGTTTAGTTTTTAGTCAAAAATTGTATTTATATTGGGAACACTGTTCCATCATAATGAAAATTGTCGCTATGCGAATGCGCGATTTTAAGCGGCATTTGAAAGTTATTGGAATTTAAACTGAAGAAAATTGCTACAGAATCAGATATTGAAATAAAAAAGTTGAGTAGCTTTTAAAATGGAAATTAATATGTGAACGCAGGTTTTTTTTTTCATAATGGAATTCTTTTATTTGTTTGTTACTTGTTAGAATTATTTTATTATTGCAATTATTTCCTTATATATTTTGTTCATTTTTTTTAACGAATAAATGGTTAATTACATACACAATATTTCTTTAAAAAAAATCAAAGTGATAATGCATTTAGAGTAAATAAAATATATTTCGTTTATACGAAGGCCAAAGAAAACAAATACAAAAGTTAATTTCTAGCAATGAATTACAAATTGTTGAAATAATCATTAATTAGTAATGCCTGTGTCGCAGCAGGTACATCATCAACAGCGTCATAATTAATCTCATGAAGTTGTCCATTTAAAATTTCTTGATTTAATTTTTCTTCATTGATTTCCTCTTCACCCACATTTATGGCTATATTGTGCAATACTGAGATACCTACTACTATTGCCATAAAGGTATCCAGCTTTAAGCGACAACCATATGCCAGTAATGGAAAACATTCTTCTTAGCTTTCAATGACATTCCGTGTTGTAATATGGCTTTCATTATAACGATTTTTCACAACTGCTTCAAAATTTAACAGTGGGGTCAGTAAATATGTTTTTGAGGCATCTCGATTGTCGCTTATAGAAAAGAATGCATCGTTAAAGTGTGTATTCCCTAGCCATCGCACTACAATATCCATTATTTTTAAATTAGCATCACATAAAAATTGTGAATTTATAAAAAGATACGTCCTATTACGAAATACCTCCTGGTCATTCCCACCTGAAACCACGAGTAATCCTTAAATACATTTATTGTTAGTTTTTTATTTCGGGAATTAATTTTTGATTTACCTTGGACTTTCTAAACCCTGCCAAATATATACTTCTTCCACGCCACTATTCCTTGTCCTAATCTTCAAAGTGAACACTTTAATTAGCCAGGTATTTCAATTTACAGTCACAGATATTTGTATTATAACCAAACCGCATAACATAACCTACAATCGCCTATAAACACGATTGTAAACAAAGAAACTACGCTTACGCCCACTTTAATTATGAGTTAATTGGTACCTTGGGTACTGATTAAAGATAATCACGAATTAAGGATTTAATTATTAGTTAAGCAGTCGGTGCAAGGGTTGAATTTAACATTAATTATGATTAAATTTTAATTACAACTTAATCACGAACGGTGCAAACGGCCGTTACTCTTTATGAGATCACAATGGTGAGTACCTACACTAACTAGGGCACCTGCATAGCTTCTGACATTACAGTTCCTAAGAAGTAATAAAGCACACTACTGCTTGCCTACGCAATAATTTTCCCCTACCCGCCTTTTGACCCATTTCGCGCTATAAACATAGAAGAGCTTTTTAATTGTAAGATAAATATCTACATAGTAAGTGATCTGTGAAACAAATTAGCTATCAGTAATTATCTATTGGTTTGTTAACAGTTGCATAATATTACTTATTCGACGTGGAACTTTTAGCATCATAGCTCCAGAAAGAAGTTTGGTATATTGATCTTGGACTATCCAAACATTAATCCGATAAAACGTCACATGTAGTTGTGCAACGAACAGTGGTGAAACACGGATGAAACAGAGGGCCTAGGACAAGCTTTCATATTCGCGAATTACATTCGCATTCTATTGCGTTCACGTCTTATTAGGAGATACATATTTCCACGTGAAACGTAATACCGTCGGCTTTAATTCAAACGAGAGTATGCATGCAAATTGCTTGTGCCCCGCAGTGCGAAATTAATTTCGAGTGCCGAGATACGGGCGCGTTCCTAGGCGACGACTTGAACGTTCGATGTTTTTTTTTTTTCTTTAAAATTAAACGTTTTTTCAAACAAATATTCCCCTTTTGCGCGGTATATACGCTCTTGTCTGTCTATATACGTTAAACAAGCTTTGTATGTTTAGAACAACGTACGGGCTTATATTCCGCTTTCGATAGTACCGCATCTTTCCGCTCGATACACTTAAATTGTTATTTGCATTATTCATCCTCTCAGAGATCCGATACCTTCAAATAATTATACATACTTAGCTTCTGAGGTAGTTGTTTGCTTGAGATACGGAATTGTGTCAGAGATATTTGTATGTGTGAACATTTGCAGTGCTATACAAGGATTATGATTAGTACTTTGAAGAAGATAACGTAGGGTTTCTTTACACAAATTTTCCTCTTAGGGTATTTACAGTATCTAAAAAGAGAAAGAAAGCATTAAGAATAAATAATCTAATTCCTTTTTTCGACATCAATTAGGAAATCATATGATGAGGATGTAATAGAAGCTGTGTGGCTAAAAAATTTAAAAAGGAATGTCTATGAAAATCATGGTGGGAGCAACACTTTTATTAACCAGAAGAGGCTACAGCAAAGTATGTTCAACACTTATTACTATGTAAAATTAACAATCTTAAAATTAATTACTGTACAAAAAGTAGGCAACTATTTATACACATAAAATAATAATAATAACAATATTTATTGGCGCAAAATTGCAATATGCAAACTTTGACAGTGTCCAAATACAGCTAATAAAGCACATACACATAATTTAATTCCGAATACAACGTACCAAACTACACATAAGAATGTGGTATAAAATAAAATATAAACATAGATGATACCTACAGATAAATTCAAACACAAGTGTAATGAAATATTGGACAGAACACAGACGTAACATTAGTGTCACATATTAAAAGCATAGTTATATGATGTTAAGAAATAATAAAATTTAAAATCAATATTGAAGGTTAAATAATAAAATAACAAAATTAGAGAGACCCATCGTTAAAATACTCATTTGCATAATAAAAACTGTACTTACTGATATAAGCCTTTAATAAAGCGTTCTATAAGAACGTAATGTTGTGGGGCGTTTTTTATATTATCTGAAGATAGTGCGTATAATACATTACGCATCTAAGTGTAGAACTACGCTTGTAGAGGCTTTTTTATGTACAGGAAGCACTTATATTATTGCAGGACCGCGTTGCCATATTATTATAAATATCTTGTTTTTTGTAAAAGCTCTTCGTAACGGCTTAAAAACATTAGCACTTCAAATAATACTGTCACGTGGGGTGCGACGTGGGTCAATCATCAGTAGGTAATACTACTTAAATGATAATTGCACGACTCGACCTATTGGAGGTTACGGGACAAGAATCAACCAACACGCCAGTAAACTTCAGCTGTTTATTAAGAGAGACTCCACCCAGAGGAATACCTCGTGGAGTCTCCTATCGGAGAACATCCTCGCGGAATGCTCCTTTCAGAGAGAGCCTACTTACTATCATTACAATAATATATAGCTTAGCGCAATCCCACTCTTAAAGGCGATTCGTGGCATCTCCTCCCCTCCAGAAAAACCGAAGGATTTAAAAAGTAACATAAATTTAAAAATTGAAACAAAAAGTAATTTGAATAGCAGCCAGGAATCGGACTTTAGTCTCCTTAACTATGCTTAACTATCCCTAGACTAACTTAATGCTATTTACAACAAAACATTCAAAATACAATCATAATCCATTAATTAATAAACCTTAAATAGTTAAACTAACACCACCTATATGAGTCTTTCTGGCGAATTCTTCAATGTTTCCACGGAGGCAGGATCATCTCTTTGTTTACTATTAGCCGGTTTCCTCAAGTAATTTGGGCGGTAGAAGCTTGATGGATGTTGCAATGTATGTACGTAATTGCAACTACTCCTTTTGTATTGGTGGATGAATGACTAACCGAGCTAACTTCTCTGTCTGGGGCCGGTAGGATACTATTTTGGTTATATACGCCACAGAACAGCCATGGGTCCAGTGCTCTAACTTGTGGATTCCTGGGTTACTTAATCCACCGTTATATGATTGGCATTCTCCACCACGTGCTTCTTCAGCCTCCATTTTCTCCAATGTTGCTGCCCTCGAGGTTACCAGTAACAAATCTTATAGGTATACACTAAGGTTCGCCTCCCGGGTACATCTCGCGGTGGCGCCAAATTAATATAGGGTGGTGCACATGGAACAAGAGTAATTCAGCAGTAAGTTGTAAAAAATAATACAAAACAGTAAAATTAAATTGACATATGACTGGTACACACAAACGAATCAACATAATTAAGCTAAGTAAGTCGGGAGTTGTTACTTTTTTTTTTTTTTTTTTATTCTGTTCTGGGCCATCTATTAATAAAAGGGATTATTTAATGACTGTCAGGAATGCGTCTTCATAATCCTCTTTTTATCCTATAAATGTATAAGCCCAATATCTCTTAACTATAATACGCGAGCTACCTCCTATCAAAATACAATGACATTCGTTAACTGTAGCCTTAAATGTACTTTGTTATAAATACCTTATATCGAAAGGTTAACTTCCCTTACTGCTTTTTTTTTTTAACCATCGGTAGAGGGATATAGTGGCTGCCGAAATGCGCCGTAAAATCTCCTCTACAGACTTAAAGCGTAAACATAAATCCGCACCTTATACCGAAAGGTTAACTTCTCTTACTGCTTTTTTTTAACCATCGGTAGAGGGACATAGTGGCTGCCGAAATGCGCCGTAAATCTCCTCTACAGACTAAAGCGTAAACATAAATCCGCACCTTATACGAAAGGTTACTTCTCTTACTGCTTTTTATTTAACATCGTAGAGGGACATAGTGGCTGCCGAAATGCGCCGTAAAATCTCCTCTACAGACTTAAAGGTAAACATAAACCGCACCTTATACCGAAAGTAACTTTACTAATTTTCTTTAACCAACAAACTTAAAACGTAAATATAATAATTCTTTTAAAAAATGTGATGCTATATCTATAAAAACTTTGGATTTCCATATCCGAATTTTTTCTCCCTCGACTTACTTTTATTTTTTACTAGGCTTAATTTCGATTAAAAAAAAAATTGTGTTATTCTGAGTATAAGTGAATTATAAAACATTGGTTATTTTTTTTTTATACATCATATTTGTAAAGCTATGCTTTTTCTCCATGTCTTTTTTGAATTAAGTTATTTAAACATTGTAATGACTAATAAATGTTCACTTACATTATGTATGGGGAAAGCGCTAACTTACAGCCAAAGGGCATACAAAAAGGAGCAAACAATGTGGTACATACGTTATTGAATTCGTTTAATAAATAGCGCGGAAAAAAAAATTAAAAAAAAGCACCATTGCTGCGCAAATGTATATTACCTATGGTTGTAATTGTATATTCCTTAAAAATTAATAACTAATTACACTCACTTCTTTTGTAACAAACAGCAAGAAATTTCTTTTACAAGCGCTTGCCTTGTATGAAAAGTTAAAGTACAAATTTTTTGTAATAAATTGTTATGTGACAAATATAAATAGTTTTAATAAAAGAAAAATGGTTAAAGGATATAGATATTAAATGTTATGTTTAAGTTAGAATCTTATAAAATAATACAATGTGTTATTTTAAAAACAACTGTATCAAATGTAAAACTTTTAACAATTAAATAAATTACTAGATCCGAAGTAATTTCACCTTTTACATATACGAATACCAATTTATTTATGTAGCAACACAATAATTATAGTCAACATCTTTCACGTAAATTTGCCTACGCTGCCACATTTGTTATTATAAAAAAACACATCAGCAATCTATAGTATAATAATTAGACATTAAATATGATGATGACCTTCATGCACTTCCGATGTGCATTCTTACTATAAATCGCTGTAGCTAGAAAAAATGACAACATATTGTGTTTTGTTTATGTCAGCTTTTTTTCGCACGTGTCCTCTTAAACGATTTGTAAATACATAAACAGATTTCGTAAATAGGTAAGTAGGTCTCGATAAGCGACCTACGGCAAGTTAGGCTAAATATCAATATTTTGACTACCTATAGAATAATTATACGAGAAAACAAATTCTGAACACAAGGAATTTTGTACATTGTCTATTTTTGTTGTAGACGTAAACAAAATGTAGGAGTTTTGCACATTTTGTGTAACATAAAACCCATATTTTATTTTAGGAAAGGGCAACTTATCTACAAAAATATTGCGGATAACATATTCTATGTGAACAAAATAGTCTTTTTATAAGAAGCAAATAATGACTAAATAACAAGTAATTATGGAAAATTATACTAAAATGACCGAAATGACATGTAACAAGTGAGTGAAAAATTAATTATATAAAAATAAAAAAGATATGTACTTATTATTAACGTAATATTAATGGTTAACTAAATCAAATTAATTTTTATTTAACATATATAAAGTTAATAATTACAAAAATTTAAAAAGCAAATTGTTTTAATAAATAAAATTCTGATTAAAAGTAATTTAGAAAAAAGAGGTACCATTATCAAAAAAATAATAAATCTTAAGATCGAAAGGGCGCCTCCACCAAATGTCACGTGGGGTGCGACGGGGGTAACTCAGAGGTAATACTTAAATGATAATTGCACCTACCTTGGTTACGGGCCAAGAAATCAACCAAAGACCAGTAAACTTCAGCTTGTTTATTAGAGAGACTCCACGGGAATACTCGGGAGTTCCCTATCGGAGAACCTCCTCGCGGAATGTCTCTTTACACGAGAGAGCCTACTTACTATCATTACACATAATTATATAGCTTAGCGCTATCCCCACTCTTAAAGGCCGATTCGTGGCAATACAAGGACCAAAGAAGTAAGATCCTCAGAGTTATAAATAAAGAGCGCCATGATTTCGTGGCTGAGGCACCAAGCATACACCTAATAACTTTCTTTTGAGAAATAAAAATTCTCTCTGCACACGGCGCCGATCCCCAGAAAACTATTGCATACCTCAGACGTGACTCCACATAAGAGAAATAGAACAGGCGGCGGATATCAATGCCAGCAATGCTTCTCAAGTTCAGCAAAGTACGCAGAGCTTAATTTACGCTCAAGGTCAGCGCAGTGCCTATCAAACCTCAGGCTAGGGTCTACTGACACACCAAGAAATTCAACAAATTCACTTTCTGGAATGGATCTGTTATCGTACCTAATACAAGGACTACTAATAACATACTAATAAAATATAATTAATAAATAAATACTAATAACAAGCTCGGAAGTGCACTAAACTAGTTTTCGATTCATTCAGTCTAAGCCCGTTACACTTAGACCCTTGCGGTATGCCGCATTTAACTTCTACTATTGAGGAGCAAAATTCTGTGATCTCACCATCTACAGATCCCTAATTGAAAACAACGGATCTACGATCAGTGAGGTACGATACAAATAGATCATAAGGAACACCACGTATTCCATGCACCCACAACTTCCGCAACAGCATGTCGTAATCTACCGTGTCAAATGCATGAATGCATGAAGGTTAAGATCAAATATAATGTGTTTGATATACATCACAATGGTAAGACCCATAATCACTTACGCATCTCTGGCATAGTAGTCAAAGATACAGCAACAAACCAGCATTGCTCAACTCAGCAAGATTCTGAGCTTTACGTGTTTAGGGACAACAGCAGTAATGAGCACAAATAACTATAGTCGATATGCCCTGTTACTCTTGTGAGAGGACAAAAATTTCCTTTGCCTGGGAGTTGCATGATGGCTTCAATAAACGTAAACTAGTGAGCGGAATATTGTATGACCTTTCATTGGCGTTCAACATCATTAACGAATACTTTCTTCGGGCAAAGTTACTTGCGATTGTCATACACGGCTGCATGTGCAATCTTATAATATACTTCTTATCGAACAGAAAGTTTTGTGTTTCCACCGACAATACTAGATCGGGCGACCGTTAGATCAATATGGAGGTTGTTCTGGGATAATCGCTTGGACCGCTCCTCTTCCTGATTTTTGTCAACGACCTGGAAAAATATACAACATGCGGGCGTTTAAAAAAGTATGCAGACGATAGCTCCATAATCGTCGCTTCGGAGAGAACTGAAGAACATAATTCAAATATAGGGGCAGCTATATTGGAGATGTAACTGTGGTGTGGAAAGAATAATCTGGTTCTTAACTTGGGGAAAACCAATGTAGTGGACATAACGTGAGTAAGCTGAACAGAGTTTGCTTTGCAGTACTCAAACTTGGAAATACTCTATATTGCGATCGGTTGATACACATCTGTTATAGCTTGACTAATGCCTATATTTCTAGCCATATAGTGTTGTGGGGATCGACGCCGGCGTCCTGATTATATGTGTTAAGAAAGTTCCTTGTGCAAAAACGTTCACTTCGAACGGTCTTGTGAGCAGGACTACGTGATAGGTGTAGACAGTTCTTTGAGAACAATTGTCTATTGACAATATCGTTCATTTTTATCTATAAATGTGATATATATATTGTTATGGAGAGAGTATTTAATATTCTACTATTATTTAAAAAGGGAATGTCACTATTATTAACTAATTATATTTTAAAACTTATTCAGATATAATAAAAAAGGATATAATATGTAGGCAGCAGACAGCTAGACGATGTCACGGTGATGTACGATGTAATCTCTCCATTTGGCAGGGTCGTTGAGGGCATTTTTCCTTTAGAATTTTCCTTCAGGAAAGCAAGATGATCAGCAGTGATACACTTACAAACATCGAAAAATGAATATTAGAATTTGTATAGTATACTATTACAATAGCTATTGACAGATCAATTTGGATCCACCTTTAATTCGAGTGTGAACAGTTTTATTTTCTTTTAAGAGTATATTATTTCTGTAAATCTTTGTTTAATAATCGCTTTTTAATGCATTGGCAGTCCAATTGCTTTGATATGTCAACAGACAGACATGGGAATTGCTGGAAATTGGAATTCTGTAACAATTCATATTGTGTATAAATGGTTGCCTACCTTTTGGGGGCAAGTAATGAATTTTAAGATTGTTGTTTTTTAATAGTAATAAGCGTTTAAAAAATTTAAAATGTATTTTTCTCATAATGCAGAGACTCATACCTTTGTTATATAAAAAGTGTAAGGTGATTCCAGATTTTGTAATTTTATTTTATTTCACATCGTTGAAGATCTGACAATCCTGTCGATCACATAGGCCATTCTCTTATGTAAACAAATGGAGGTTCCATTTTTGGTTATATTAACGATTTTCACAAAAAGCAGTTGGACTCTTGCTTGGAGACAATCGCTTGCAAGTCAGTTAAAACAATTTTCAATTCGAACGATTCACTAACCGAACCTCTCTCGAGGCAGACATATTTCTGTTTGTTCTCTTAAAATTTAACGGTTATTTCGATAAAATCAATTTTATTCCAAATTACGACCTAAAAATAATTGTTAATTGTTAAACAAAGTTTTTCACATAAATTATTATTCCAAATTACACACGATTCTTTGGGTAAATTTTTCAACGACGATTTTTCCGAGTAATGTTCCTGTCCTGAGCGACCCATCCTCTCTGACCTGATGTATCTACGAGGTAACGAGGGCCTATCGACACTGCACAGTCCTGAACACCGATGATACGCAGAATTCGGCCATGTAAAAGGTACTCTTCGGCAAATCTACCTAAAAACATAAACGTATTATTTCAATTCAATCTAAAATTGAACTGTACTTATAAGAATTTTATTTTAATCCGTTCTGAAAATTTGAGGTTAGAAATCGTTTTGTAACATAGCTAATGATTCTCCAGTCACTATGGGGAAATTTGTGTAATTAGGTTTATAGTATTTGTTATGTTTTTACGTTACGAACCAATATCCAGTGATTTACACATCAAGGTTGGCTACTCTGTTCCACACGTTTATAAATCTAATATAACCCATTTGAACGGTCAGAAAACGCGGGATTTTTAAAATTATTTCACAACGTATTTAATAAGAAACTATGAATTTGAATCGCAAAAGGTGGAATCACTTAATGAAAACTTTAGTGTTATTAATTAAAAAGAACTCACGGACTTACCTGAGATTTATTATCCATAGATTTATGTCTGATATTAAACAAGTCACATTTTGATTTGATTTAAGTAATAAAAATCACTTTTATTCACTATTAAATGTTTCATTTACACATAAAGGATTGAATACTATTGAAGACAACGACATAATCATGCTTATAAGACATCATTTAAACTGGTCTTAAACATTGAATTTGAGGGAGAGGACAATTGACAACATCATCCTATCACATCTCCATGCGTACTGAGTTAAAAAATAAGAGAGTTAACGAGCCATTCAATATTTTTTTTATGTCACCGCCTCGATCGGAAATTTCTCGCCTCCATGCCATCTGGCTGGTGAGACAGAACACTTCTAAATCAAAATTATAAAAATAGATGACACTGGTATATATAAAACTTGATTTTTTTTGAATTCAATAATGTTTTCTTGTAAAATTTATTTTTTTAATCCGGGCTGTATGCTACTGTGTAGCGTAACAATATATATAAGATCTCCTTTATGTATGTATGTACCATCATAAAAAGAATTTCGTTCGATGTTTTTTGGATTCTGGATTGTTTGGTTGGGAAAGGTGCCTAGCCACGCGCACTTAAGTCACTCTGACCGGGCCCTAAGCCTACCTTTCCTAAGCGGTGTCATTGGCTCATCCCCAGCCTCGAACCAACCCAATCGAAGGATGAACTCGAGCAATGTAGCAAGTAAGGTACCACCAAACCTGACCTATTCTGGGACAGAACTCCCACAGGATGGAACACCTCTAAATTGCGCAAGCGCCTGACAATCACATAAGATGGCAGCTCCATGGTCTCGTCCTCTAGGTAACATACAGCAGAGTGGGCTGCATAGTAACATAAGTTAGCATGAGCCTAATTACGAGAGCGTAAGAGGATGAGGAGAGCCCCCAAGTCCTACTCAGCACGCGACGACACTGTCAAAAGGCCTTACATGCTTTCTCGGATTTCTCACATGTTTGTTCCAGCTCAGTTTTCTGTCAAAAGTAATACCCAAATATTTGACCTCATCCGAGAAACCGAGAGCAGTGCCAAGTAATTGTGGTGGTGCTACCGCCTCGAACTGTAAGCTAAAATTGCCGAAAATCTTGAATAGCAATCCTAAACGCAACTCAAACAAAATGTGCGACCTGTTCTGGACTCAGAAAGGCAATTATTCGCTCAACAGCTGCGACAAGGGGGACTAAATTCCCGGTGACGGTGTATCTGCTGTAGCAACAGCTGTATGCTGACGACGTAGCTCAATGGAGATGGGGATGGGCTGTCTTAAGGTGGTGATTTAAATCTTGGTTTATGGGCGCCAAGGCTCGGATAAAATACGGAAGCATACAGAATTTAGTAACAAAGCGCCAAGAGCCTAGTAACACTAAGTCCGCAGCTAGAAGAGTAAAAGTAACCGCAAAGTTCGTTAAATTCAGGTCAAATAAAATGTAATAAGACTCTCATATAAACATAACAAAGTTCAATTTATCATAAAGGTGGAAAAAAAATGGATTGTCCCTATACACTAAAGAATGTTGATAATATGTAGGCCACGTATACGATAAAATTTGATAAAGCCTAGGCCCAGTATATAGTGAAATTTTAGGGAAGTAAACAAAAACATTATAATAATTATTACACGTTGACACGGTTTTATAAAATTAAGCCAACTAATTTTAGGCTTCTTTTTTGAATGATAAGAGAGCATAAAACATGCACGTACTCGTGACAGATGTTATGCAGAAAAATAATTAAAAATACATATGCCGCTAGGAATTACCGGTGAGTCACAAATAAATTTATTTATTATTATACTCAGATTTCATGTGATTTAAAGTTCTTAAAATTATTACGACTGCGTGTGTGTACAAAATGAATGTATTATTATTTAAAAACAAGTAAAGAAAGATAGTTAGTAAGATTACACAGCACTGTCTCAAACTTCATTAAATTATTTAAAATTGACTCGAAATATAGGTTCGCTCTTATATTGATTACAGTTATGATGAATCTAATTAATTTAATCAATTCTAACTCTGCAGGCTAAAATTTAAATTTAGTACTTATCGATGACTTGGCAGGGTTAAGGAGCTTGTCGGGGATAACCTACTTTCAAGGTAGTTATTTACTGCGAGTGTCCAAGTATTGGGATCCATCTGCATCGTAAAAGGGTTGTGTTCGCACGGTGGAGCGAAAGAAAGGTATGCTCTTACAGTTTGATCTTCTATGCCAAGTGGTCGGTGATTAATTCCAGTAAGTGGTTAATATCAATGGATGACTTCTTCAACGGTGTCTCCTATCAGTGGTGGTGGTACATTAGGTAATCCTGATAGCGGTTGGTAAACAGCAGGTAGAAGTAGCAATACAGCAGGCGAGAAGAAGCGAAAAAGAATGTGCAGTGAATACTAGAATAAAAAGAAACATGGCATCCCATACGTTGTCGTTGCTAAAAAAAAAAAAAAACCGCCTCTTGTGAAGCCTCACAAAGAGTGATGAAATGAAAACATCAAAATTTTGATCACAAAACCAAAATCCCTCCAAATGGGGTTATATGCTTAATCCAAAACTTCACAAGACACAACAAATACTGCGATTAGAATAGGGCTAAATGCCTAAGCGTCTGCTCCCGTTCAAGCTTGTTTCGCAAGTAATGAAGACGGAAGAATCGCGGCAGTCCGGATATCAAAAAGAACCTACGCTGATTGGCTAAGTCAGGGATGCAGAACTAGATTCCTACGCACGTACATTCTCATTGGTGATAGAATAGGCGGTCAAATGCACTGACTTCATATTGAACCGTAACAGTGGACGGAGTTTTTTCACCTGTCACCTCTGATGTATCTCTGTTCCCAGAAAGGCAATATTCTTTACTCAAGTTTTCGATAGACCTTAGAGCAGTCTGCATCAAATTGCAGAGCACGCTCTCAAATCTTCCACGAATGAGGTTTGATGTTTTGTTTATGTTTTCATTTTGTTTGTTTATACTTGGATGTTCGGTTGTTTTTACAACCCCTATGTTTCATATCTCATTGTGACCGTACTGATATCACTTTGTGGTCTTAGAGTCAAATATATTATTATTTTTGCTGATGTACTCACTTATTGTTAGTAATATGAACACCAATTTGACTAGTGCCAACAGAAATGTTAGTAATTTCTTTCAAATATTTAGAACCAGTTTTCAGCACAATTGGCTTGAAGCTCAACAAGGAGCTGAAATTATGTGCTCTGGTCTCCGCATACATCCTTCCAGCAAAGCTCTCACTAGTTAACGGTTTGCAAAATATTTTTTTTTGCATCTCCAGACATCTTCGATTACGACCAATATTAGTTTCTCGTTTCCAATCATAAGCTCTTGCTTGCCCTGTTATTGGAAACATAATAAGCTCTTTTTTCATTCTTTATGTGTATACAGAGAACATAAAAGACAGTATTATTCCTCATGTGCATTAATGTAATAATTCTCTCCTCGAATCTACACGCAATATAAGAACTGTCACTGTAGTATTTCAACCCCTGTCTCTTTAGCGCCTACGTCAATATAGGATTGGAGGAAGGCGATGTTCATTCGCGCAGAGGCCCTTAGGGGTTCTATCAAAATCGACATGCTATACAATCACATAAACGCGACTAGCAGCTACTTACGAACGAGAATAGACCCTAGATATAGAAGTAACGGCGTAGAATATATATATGTACACGTGTGTATATTGTATATTGTGAGCGCACAGTGAAGGCAATCCTTCGGCTTGTAAAGCTGAATTAGACTTTCAGCGCTTGTCAAAATCAGATGGGAATTTATGTGCAGACGCATTATAAACATCGAAGACGTGTTCCGGCGCTCGTATTTCACTTTATTGCGGCTTAATGGTTTCGTATCTGTTCTACTTAGTTTGAAGCTTTATTGAAATTGTAAATGCGGCAGTGAATAGGAAACAAGCAGGGTACCGAATATCTCGAGTAATAATCGTCTGCACTGTGAGCGAATGCTATCAAACGGTTCATAGATTAGTTATGGGGCTAAACAACGAAATTAGCAACAGCTACGGCATTAAGGGAAAATGAGCTCTTGTTCACCGTCGAGTAGCATAAAGAATTCCATCTTACAACGAGTTTAACATCAGGCCTTATTAATTTACTCCTAAACTCCAGGAGAGGTAATGATCAAGGATAATGGGAGTGCTGAATAAACTTTCTTCGCATAATTCAGTGAGCGCATCAACACAAAGAGGTGTAGAAGGTGCTGCAACGGATTTAATTCTAATTTATGCCACGGGTTTGCCTTATTATAGTAGAACATCAAGAAAGTTTCTAGTTCTTCTGCCATCTGGGGTTTTTAGTGTGTTTACATAAATAATACATTTCCTTTTCGCTTAAATAAATAAGCAGGTGTACTACGAATTTAAACAAGCACTCCAAAGTATTGCTGTATTATCTTTGACCACACATGTTTGAATTACTTTTTTCTTCAAACGTCAATAAATCGGACATCCCTCGACTGAGTAATCGGTCGCAAAGTTTCATTTTCGTCCGACCGAAATTCATTTTCACTTTCCCTCCGCCAGAGGAAAAGTGCTATCATAACAACCAAATAGAAGTACTTTTATTTATCACTAAATTGAATATTAAACGTACACCCCGCGAAACTGTTGCATTTTGAAAATTAAACCAATGCAATACTGAAATTTTCGTCAATATTTTCTTTTTTTAGCTAACATTAAAAACGTGTGTAACACTCGGTTGATATTAGCATGCATATGTTTCACTTTAACAAGGATTCAGTGCTACTGGTCAACCTAATGTATCATACGGAGAAATTCGTATATATATACTTATTAAGCTACTTACAATTATTGTAAGCTCTGCATTTTGCCCCACACTCCATTATTGAATTCACCCTGGCTGAGAATGACATCATTTGCATACCGCAAGGTTTTATGCCCTACATTGCACAGTCTGACTACTTAGCTCATCCACGACCAGGTTTCACAGGAAGGGAGACAAGACCCCACCCTGCGGGTTGGAGGAGTTCTCTGATGGTCTCAATTCTTGTGTTAGTATTGCCAACCCGGGGTTATGCTGTTAATGCACAGTGATCCAGCAAGCCTGTCTGTGGGCAGCGGTTAGCGGTTTCACTGCTAAGGACCTTCTATCCTCCTCCACAGACTAACGTCTCTATGTTAGATGCTGGTCTTATCACGGAAGTATATACCAATGGATCACCCTCGGCTTTCATCCCAGGTTTTGCCAGCAACGTTCCGCAGCGCCAGAATAGTACGTAGCCGCTGATTCATTGTTGTTGACTAAGTGATGTTTTTCAGCTAAAGTTGCATCGAGGGTAACACCAGGATACTTTACTCCTTGGTTAATTGTAACTCCTGGCCCAAACGTCTAACGCCGCCTACACTGTAAAAAAGTTGCTACTAATTTTACGGTAAATTTGCTCATAAGGTAAAATTTCTACCAATATGAGGAATATTCCATGCTGAGGTATTGTTTCTCAAGAATGTACTAGTAAAATTAGTATGTAAATATTTTATATGAACTGTATATTTGCCCAACGCGTACAGTTAAATAACCTAATAACCAGATAACATTGCGACGTATTCAAGGTAAATGAATAAATAATAAAAGATCCTGCCAATTTTTTGAAATGTAATTTTGATGAGTAAACACATAAATGTAACATGTTTTTTTTTCCTGTATATTTCCGTTTCGAAATTTTTATTGACACATCTTAAACTTACATGAAGCCTTAAATTTACCGAA
>RXPK01002935.1:0-43801 GCA_004143645.1 Protaetia brevitarsis | reverse complement strand
GCCGTAAACATTCGATTTCGTGCTTTTTATATCATTCCTTACAACAGTGAGAGTGGGTTATTATGTATAAATAGAATTATCTATAGCTGAGCGGCTTCGTCAGGCTATTTATTTCTCTAGAGGAATTTGTACGCAAAAAGAAATATTATGCTATAAGTGTACAGGTGGTTTAAACAGGCAACTAGAAATTTTTCTTAATAGTTAATTTATCGTTCAAGTACTTGGTTTATTCTTTCTTTCATTTACTTGGAGGGTTTGGTATAGTCTGTTCATAAATGTACCGATTTGACTAATAAGCATTACCGAGGATTATCCACTACCTGCTGAAGCAGATGATGCAAATGGCGTAATGAGACGTACTGGGAGAAATTGGACTTTTCTTAAGTAGAGAATAATTATGTTTTATTTAATATAAATCACCGTTTATAATCTTTAATCTCGTTATCCTAAAGTAAACGATTAAATTTTAACAGATATAGTATATACTTGTAACTCTTTCCTCTCAATTAACTATTTGTATAAGTCAAAATATATAAGAAGGTAATCAATAAGAAAATATAGTGGAAAGGCAGTTGTCGTAAAGTGTAGATGTTTAAATTTGTGAAAGCAAAACATTTGAAGACCGCGGACCACCTATGAGCATTCAAGAAACGATGTATTCCGTTATATGAAACCGATTAAACCACCCCAAAAAGTTATTCCAGTGTAGCAACCGATTCAATATTGGCATAATAAAAGGATGTTTGACCCCTCAGACCAACAATATTTTTCAATTTGGTCGACGTATAATGGAAAGTAGACAGCTTCCTGTATAAAGCATCACAATGTTCCTTGTAAGTCAAAAAATTGTTAACAGTCACTCTCAGGAACTTAATCGATTCAGATTCCGAAGATTCCTTCCATCACACTTAATCAAAAGGTTCGAGCTCTTTCTTCTATGAGTAAAGTATAGAAGCTGTGTTTTATTAATGTTTAATTGAAGAGCATTACCCTGGCACCAAGATATGGTGTATTATATTCGTGCCAGGCCACAGCAGCAGAAGATGCATGAGTTGAATCACATTGGGGCTTACCAGAAACTATACACATCGTATCGTCGGCATACAGAACCAACTCCTGCAAATGATCTCCTAAACGGTTGACATAACAACATCACCCCCAATATGGAACCTTGAGGCACACCATCGCATCCACAAGAGACCTGTTTTCTGTTTGATAAAAACGATTTAAAGATCTGTAGAGCAATTCCTCTTATACCATAAGTCTAACATTATGAGCATCTTGGTAGGTAACAATTTAATATTGCAGTGTTTTTAATTGTAGAGAGTGTACCATCTTTAACAAATTAAATGCGGATCTAGGCTCCACAAATTTGCGATTGTTTATGCAACCGAAACTCCAGTGTAACGGAACGGGTTTTCTTGTCTGGAAACTTTGGGGATGGCCAGCCCAAATTCAAATAAGACAAGCCAAATTTCGTCTCGCAGACAACCCCTCCTGCTCTTTTGACGGGCGAGCCACTGCTGGGAAACAAACTTTTTGTTCGGTAGCGAATGGTTTTAGTAATTTTAGCCAAAGATGGTTCCCAACTGTGTTTTCCACCGTCAGTCGAAGCAGGGCCGTTAGTTAGCCTAATGATTGTCGACTTACCCTTCTCATTTTTTTACAATTATATATTGAATATTTTAAGACATTAAAAAAAAACTAACAAACTACACAATTAAATAAAATAACAAGTGAACAAAAGGAACAAAACACAAATTTTGTATTGTTGAATATTTTAAAAATTTTATACTGTTGATTAACATAAGCTCAGGTAAATTTTTCCTTACAAATTTTCATTAAGGGAGAGAGAGAGAGCGAACGAGTTACAGTTTTCACGTAATTGCTTTGGTTAGTTTTAAGCAGATTCTTTAAATATCTTACCGGCCGATGTGGGAAAAATAATTCTTCTCGTAATCCAAATTATTAAGCACAAAACTACACAACACTCACAATCTTTTTAAGCCAGAAAAGGGGTAACTTTCATGAATTTTATCACAAAACAAAACACCTCTCGAGGAAAGCTTGTGCTTCCTGTTCTCGAATTTTAAGCGTATTTTGATTGCAAAAACTAAGATGAGAAGTTTTAATTTTAAGATTTAGAAACGCCCGATACGAAGGGAACGCGTGCTTTTACTTTAGCTGTAACGAAGTCCACGGATTAATTAATTGAAAACAGCTATGTCAAGGGTTTTTATAAACTTTAATTGTGACGTCATTTCGCACCGATAACTAGTTTTGCTTCTCTTTACAGGAGGGCGCAAGTATGACCGAAGACGTTATTTTTCTGACTTTCAGACGTCCTACTTGAGAGGACCGTGCGAATTGCTGAACGGCAAATGTAACGTACAATAAACAAAGAGCAGATAACATAGAAAGTAATACCATATTATTTTAATTACGTGAGTCTTTAAACGAAAATAGATTATTGTTTCCTGTGAGGCAGACGCTACTCAACAAATGCCACGGTACCTATCAACTACGTATTAATAAAATGAATTTAAATTCTCGCATTATACAGGATGGAATTTCGAATTCTTACACCAGTATAGTAAAATATGTATTAAAAATTATTTCCGAACAATTCTGAATTACGCATCGCTATGTATACTGTACTTCTAGTTGATTGCATAAATAACCGAAGATTTGTGGAGCTTAGATTCGCATTTAATTTGTTGAAGATGGTACTTAGCTGTCAGTTCCTATAAGCAGGATTAATAGATCGCTAAATAACACTTCAAAACTTCATTTCGCCGTTCAGCTTTCATTGTCATTTTGTTGTTTGTCATTTTGACCAACAACTTTACAAATTGCATCCAATAAACAGTTTTTAAACGCCGAGAAAAGAACGATTGGAGAGCCGTTAACTTCAACCTTAAACGATAGCAAATTATCGCAAATGACATTGGGCACCCAAAGGAAATTAACTTTGGCCTGGGTTCCTAGCTACTCGCTCGTGAGAGGCAATTAGGCGGTGAACGAGTTAGCTAGGCGAGGTTCGTCAAGGTCATTCGTTGAAGCTGCCTTCTTTCGGCACTACCAAATCGCAAATTAAAAAATCCATCAAAGAATGGATACATAATCAGTCCAGAGTTTTTTTTATTTAATTTATATCTAGTTAATTTTAATTTTTTAGTAGTATTCTTAATTGTATTCATTCTTATTTTTACTTGATATGTATGTATGTGTTCTTGTACTTGGGTCTATCACCTATTACATAATTTACACAAGACCAGTACTTCCAACCAATAAGGTATAATTACAATAAGAATCATAGTATTTAAATTAACAAACATTAAAGCATGTATGTATTTACCTTAAAATATATTTTTAAAATCGAACGTAAATGTTTCTATAATTGACGTTTCATGTAATAATCTGTGCGAATACGACCCTGTACACCACGCGTGTTCCAAAGATTGGGTAAACATTTCTTATCTAAAATTCGAGTGCTAGTCAAATCCTTATATCTATGGATAGACTATACATTCACTAGCACCCCTATTTAGGAATGCAAATGTAATCAGTTCTGTAGACGCACGATAGTTTGCTTGATACGTGATGAATGAATGAATTCATGTGCATTATTTTAAATTTTGATCGGGGGTTTAACTATTACATATTCGTGACCATATCATTCATTTGTATCCCACATTATATTATCGCGCAAAGTTTACTTTGTCCTAGAAGTTGATTAGTTAGCGGACTGCACGAAAAATGACTGTTCCTATATTCTATTGTCGAAGTTTGCGGTGGAACGTTCGTCCGCCACGACAACTGGTCTCTGGCACGAAACCACCAGGAAAGTTCCCTATGCGCACTAAATTTTGCTATGCAGGGCTATAAATTTAACGTTGAATTTGTTCTAATTCCATTTGAATAATCCAAGCGTATATGCGAGCAGGATAAACACATAGGTGGATAGTTCTGAGTTTCCATTGTGACGAAGAACGCTTCAAATTTTCCCGTTTACCTGATTCTGTAGTAAAATATTAACTGGTAACGTGGCGAGACCTAATATTAAATCGTCTATTTGATTTAATGCTGTATAAAAGGCTAGCGCCGTGAGGAAGCGAAAACAAGAACTAAAAGAAGTGGAGAAACTACGAACTTGCTCTGGCAGTCGTTAAATTCACTTCCGGTTTGAGTTTTATTAAATAATAAAAAATGAAATGCGTTTTATATATAATAAAAATATCGCTCGGTGATTTGATGAAACATGCTTCTTCTAACGGCGACCAGGAAAATCGTGAAATCCCACGCGAGGAATTTTATAACCATGGCAAATGAAATTTGCTGTTCATAAATTTATGTTCAAAAACTTTAATCACGTCTACATATGCGCCTTTCTGCATATTTCTACCAGAATCTGAATGTTATAAAAGTATCGGCATTAAAAAAAGAAAAAAATAATCTAAAATATGCATTGAATAATATAACTAGAAAGCGGCGAAAATAGTGGGGAATGAATTCACATGCGCGTAACGCTGGCGACTGTAGCACTATTGCTATTCGCCTAGTTTACATGAGTTGCTTCCTATTGAAACTCCACTTTGGACCATATTGCGTTTTTTGATAGATTCTAGTTCATTTACCTGTACCATATATCATATTAACCCCAGAAAGAGGTTTTGACAGAAAACTTAAACAGCTGGCGGAACATCTAAATGTTACATTGAGATGGGTATCAGATCACTCTGGGATCAGAGGCAATTAAATAGCTGACACGTTAGCAAGGGGCGCCAGCGAGCCGTTCTTAGGTCCAGAACCGACGTGTGGTAGCTCATATGACAGCATCAAAACGTTTGTCAGGTCCCAGCTTGCTGCTAGGCACTGCTCCTTTTGGAATGGACTCACCAGCGCAAGACACTGTAAATCTCTAGGGCTTTATTCGAATGAGGAAAGTCTCCGTAAGGCAGCCTTTATGAGCAGCAGGAACAGATTGAGATTACTCACAGGAACCTTAACTAGGCACTGCGCACTAAATAAGCACATGTATTGCATGGGGCTAGCGGACTCTTCCCTGTGCGGAAAGTGTGGGAGTGCGTAGGAAACTCCTGCTCACCTTCTTCTCAACTGCCCGGCAGTGGAGGGGCAGAGGCAGACGTACTTAAATAAAAAAAAATGTATATTTGAAGTACCTGAAGACTTACATATAAGTTACATCACATTCCACAAGATTTTGGTTGGTGAATTCAATATCGGTTTCGCTTCCTTAGGATCAGACGCCTGCTCTCCGTGTACTCGTATACGTACAAAAATAAAAGGCAAAACTGGTCTGAAAAAAATTTAGTGTATCCAGATTCGGATAGTTTTGTATCTGGATATCCGGATCTCAGTTTGAGCGGATACCTACAACCATACTGCAGAGTATGCAAATACCATGCCCATTAAATTAAGTGTATTACCAATTTAATATAATAATATTTAAGAGTCTTTGAAAAAGTAATGTCCAAGAAGCAAAATCTGATCTATTGGAGATTTCCTGTACGTAATACTAAACAACATTGAAACGACTACAAACTTGGCAAGCAGCAAAACCAGATTAGATTAGATTGGATTAGGATTTGGGGTGGCTTATGGACCTGTTTCATCGCGAACTCCAGATCTATCGTGATTCCCTTTCTCCTAGAAGACGCTCTCTAATTTTGCCACTTAATTAGGCTTATCATTTTTGAGAGAGACTTCTTTGTGTAGCCGCTAGTTGTGGGGTTTCTCCACACCTATTACTAGAATCCTTGTCTGGTGGTGTCCACACGAACTGATGTTTCTTCCTCCTCTTCACAGAATATTTAGGTTGCGTCATCTCCCACGTCTGTGTTGTACATATGCTCATTTAGTCTACAGTGACCAGTCAGCAGACCTACTATCATTCTGACAGTCTTCCTGTCTCTATGAAATAGATCTCTAGTAAATTCAGGACTCTGTTCCTTTGGAAACTCTTTTACCTGTCTCTGTCCCGGTGATTTTTGCCACCACTCTCTGGACTGATTGATGGTTTTTTTTTTAATCTGCTATTTGTTAGTGTCGAAAGAAGGACCAGCTCCAAAGAATAACCTTGACGAGCCTCACCTGGCCAGCTCGTCCGCCGCCTCATTTTCTCTCACGCCCGAGTGGCTAGGGACCCAGGCTAGGGTTACTTTCCTTTGGGTGCCCACCTCATTTAGGGCGCTAACACAGTCCCAAATCAGCTTAGAGTCCACGCTTGAGGAGCTAATCGCTTTAAGTGTGGACTGACTGTCAGAGAAGATAGCGACGCTTTTACCTGGCTCGGTACATCTTTCTATCTCTGGGACACAGTGATGGATTGCAGCAACCTCAGCTTGGAACACTGTTGTGTCTTTGCTGAAGCTTACCGAAAGAACCTTTTTAGGCTTCTTAGCATATGTTCCAGCTCCAACGCTTTAGAGCCGTCTGTATACCAGTTTGAGTCCGCTCTTATTGGAGCACCTGTCTCCCAGTTCTCCTCATCGGGTATTATAAGCTGATATTTTTAATCTAGGTTGAATTTTTGAATCATGGAATCACATGGCATTTCTAAAAGGAGTGCCTCCTTGAGTTCATCTAATACTTTTTAGATTTACTTATCGGTATTTGACTATTCAAAAGTCTTATGTACTGTAGACCTTGCAGCTCTATGTATATAAATATGTACTGGTGGCAGGTTTAGAATTACTTCCATTGCGGCGGCAGGTGTCGATCTCATCGCCCCCGCGGCGCACAGACACGCCAATCTCTGCAGACCACTTACCGTTTTGGCCGCCACCACCTGCAGCACCTTTAGCCACCATACTATAGTTTCGTACGTTATCATTGGTCTAATTACCCTTGTGTATAACCGGAGAGTTATTTTGGGGTTAAGTCTTCAATTCCGTCCACACACTCCTGCACCTAGGATACCCTAGGCATATTTGAGCAACAACCGGCCCGCGGGCCGGATCCGGCCCGCTGTAAGATTTGGTCTGGCCCGTGAGGCATTTTGAAAAACCCAATTAAAAAAAATATTACACTACTCACTCATGCTCACTCCAAATGAGGAAGATCGAGTGATATGAGGTTTGTCGCTTGCTCCTGCGGAATCAAGTGAGCGAGCAAGCCGAGTGGCGGCGATCATCAAAGAGTGAAGCGGCAAACATCAAACCCTTTGATGTTTGCCGCCTAACTGGCGGCGCAACAAAAGATTATAGCTTCTCAAATGTTCTACACTAGACGATTCTAGACCATTCCTTCATTTTGCCTATATATGCGGGTGGATGGCCTGAACTTTAGTTCAGTTCTATTTGAGCTAGCGAGGTGATAACTTCGGCAAGCGATATCCTAGCGAACTGCTAGTGCCGTCAATTTGCTTTGTGACTTTGTGTGCATCTTGAGTGCTTACTAATTATATTTTGTTATTAAGTTTATCGAACGAAAAGAAAACGAAAATGATGTCTGGTGGAAAGAAACGATAAGTAGATCCAGAGGATCGCCAATTTCAAGAAAAATGGACTGCAGAATTCTTTTTTATCTTGCACAAAGATAAGCCTAGTTGTTTGCTGTGTAATGAATCCATTTCAGTGATGAAAGAATTCAATATAAAGAGGCATTACTCAACTAAACATCCTATGCTGCACTCACCGACAGGACAAATAAGAAAAGACAAAATCCAGAAGCTTACCGCAAATTTGGAAAAACAGCAGCAAATGTTTCATAAACAAAGAAGTTCATAATGTTGTGAAAGCTAGTTTTATAGTTAGTTCAAAATTGGCAATGTTAAATTAACAGTTTGTGCCGAAGAAAAATGAATTTGAAAAAATTAGTTTGTCAAGACGAACTGTTGCCCGACGAATAGAAATGATGGCTAATAATATAAAACTTTGACTGACCGTATAGCTGGTTTTGAATCATTTTCCATAGCATTAGACGAGAACACCGATTTGTCTGATACAGCTCAACTGGCTATATTTATTCTAGGTATTGATAAAGAGTTCACTGTTACTGAGGAATTGCTTGCTTTACAGCCGCTAAAAGGAGAGGACATTTTTAATGAAGTTGAAAAGGTATTCACAAGTTTTGGTTAGCCATGGTCAAAACTAGTTGATGTATGCACAGATGGTGCACCTTCTATGGTAGGCTTACGTAAAGGTTTCATCGGAATTTTGTATGAAAAAGCAATTGAATTAAATGTGCAAAAAGATGATTTGATAGTCCTTCATTATATTATCCACCAACAGAACTTGTGTTCTAAGTCCATTCGACTCCAGTATGTTAAGAATGTGGTAGTAAAAACCATGAATTTTATTCGATCCCGAGGGCTTAAGCAACGTCAGTTCAAGGCGATTTTGGATGAAATTGCAGCCGAATATGACGACGTAACATATTATTGTGAAGTCAGATGGTTAAGCAAAGGAAAAATGCTGAAACGGTTTTACGAGCTTAGAAATGAGATAGCAGATTTTATGCAAATAAAAGATAAACCACTATCTGAATTGTGTGACCCAAAATAGTTATGTGACTTAGCATTTCTGGTCGAACTTACTTCACGAAAACTCACTCCTAAATCTAAATTTGAAGACGTGGAGTTGTGCGATTTCTATTAAAAATACCTCAAAAAAGACCATTTTCCGGAGCTTAGAAAATTCGCAAGAAGATTGATTTGTGCGGTTGGCAGCACTTATAAATGCGAACAGTTCTTTTCAATGATGAAAGTTAATAAATCAAAACATCGTACAAGGCTGACTGACGATAATTTGAAAAATTCTTTACGTCTTTGTATCAGTGGAATTCATCCAAACATCGATGGATTAGTTTCCCAAATTCAAGCTCAAGGGTCGCATTGATTTCGTTGTCGCTATTTAACTTTCGTAGTTTGTAATAATTCCAAATTTCACGATTTAATTATAATGTTGTACCTATTTTTTTCATTTCTTATTTTAATAAATTGCATTATAATAACATTGTCGTATTATTTCATGTCTGCTATCTATCGCTAAAAATTATGAACACTACTTTAAAATACCACTTTAAAATGCACTACTTTTAAATGCTGCCCGCGAACATATTTGCACACTAAAGTTTGGCCCACAACATGTCAACGGTTGCCCATACTTGCGCTAGGGCGATAGTGGCTTTGCTAGTTGTTTTCTGGATATGTGGGTTACATGCACCATTCCTTTGATCAAACCATACTCCCAGGTATTTCATCTCTTTGACATATAGTCCTTCTAGCGTTCTTTTTCTTGTTGAGCGAAACCAGAAACTAGTTTGCTCTACACAATCGTTCAGATTATCACTAATTGTGGGGCAACAAATGTCACCAACTTGATGCTAACAAACAAATAACTAAAATTAAAAAAAAAAGAACGATAGATAAAAGTTTGCTCAGGAATTTATTGGCCGGCAGATATTTATAGTTAACGAACTATCATTATGAAATGCCAAACCAAAAAGGAACTAATTAAATATGTAGATGAAATATTTGAATGAAAGTTTAATTTTCTCGATCAGACAAAAAAAAATACATAAAAATTCCTACATTTATAATAAACAAGTTTGAGAAATAAATAAGGTATGATCTGTATTACTAATTAACTTTAAACGATTTGTATAACTCGGACTTAATTACGGTTATGTTTATGAAGTCATTTTTTGTTGTTGTTGGGAACATTTACGTCGCAAATTTATCGGGTTAATGTAATACGTGATAAACAGAACGTTGGTTGGTTCGGCAAGCCTTTTACGGAACCCCACATTTTACGTGTTAATCCCATCACAAAAGTACCTGTTATAAATGGACGTAAACACGATTAATTACTTCTAATACAGATATAACATGCTGAACGCGCAAACGCTGTTGCTCGCATAACTCACAGAAAAATTAGTTTATCTCTGGTAAATATGTTAATAATTTCTATTTAATTAGACAGTTGAGTAGAAGGTATTCTAAAAATATTATAAATAATATTATATCAATCTAATATTAGATTTATTTTAACAGAACAATTTTATAAATGTATCCTTGGGCACATTACAACTACTACTACAAGTTGCTACGAAATCTATTAATAATAATAATAATAATAATAAAATGAATGACATAAAAATGGATTTAGTCAATAAAAGTGATATGAATTAAAAGAATTTATTTAATTTGTAGATTACCTTGGAAATCAAATATAATTTTAATAGTTTTTTTTTATAATTAATTTAATCTTGCAATTGATTAAACGCATTATTCGTATTGAATTCCTTCTTGTTTATGTATATGTAAATACACAAAGCAAAAATAATCCAGTTAATATTAAAATGTTAAGATCGTTAAATAATTTCTTCAAGGGCGAGTAGAGGTCACATTTACTCTCTACTTTCTTAAAATACGTTTTTAGGTGACAAACACATCTTGTGCACCAGGTGAGCCTCTCCAAAAACATACCCTATATCGCAATCAACTCTAGAGCAAAGCATAATACAGAGAAACTAGTTATTCTTTGATGTTCTATGTATATTAGATTACGGAAGGATATGTAACATGTAGAATTTAATTTAGCAATGATTTCATTACAGTGGTGCTTTCACATATTTGTAAACTTAAAAATTTGCTACCCCTCTATACATGATAGATATTGTTTTTCCATATTTAATTGAAGACTGTGCTCGCTTAGGTAATTATTAATCCTGTCAAGAAAGTCGTTAGTTTATTATATTTAATCTGTAAACTATCCTTACTCTTATCAGGTATTATGATCGAAGTAGTATATATTGTTATCTAGCAGGATATTTTCCATGTCGTTAATATACAGGGTGTTTTGAAACATCGTTTAAAGATTTTAAGGGCATGTAGTACGATCGAAAATGAGGTAAAAGTCATAATAAACATATGTCCACAAATTAACTGTTTACGAGATAACAGCGATTTTATTGCAATTGCAGAATAAGTTTGCTTTAGCGGTTTTTATTAAGATGTTATTGCATTTTAACATAAAATAGATTATAACTATAGAGGATGTTCAAAATGACGTCCTTCCATTTCGACACGGAATCTACATCTGCTTTCAAAGGAAGCGCGCACTCTTTCAAAAAATAAGGGTTTTTCTCGTATTATCTGGCAACAGTGTTCTATTCGTTGGCGCAACTCTGGAAGATCGTTTACCGGTGTTGCATACACTAAATTTTTCAAATAACCCCCAGATACTAAAGTCCAACGGGTTTAAATCGGGAGACCTTGGAGGCCAAGTAATGGGACCTGCTCGCCCTATCCATCTCCCAGGAAATTCATTGTTAAGACATTGTTAAGGGCTTGTACCTGTTGGATATGGTAGGGGTATAGGAGTTGCTCATGAAGAGTTCTCCAACAAGATTGCTGCTTAGACCCACTTGAGTCGAAATTCTTCTAACACTAGTTTCGGGATTTTCATCAACAATATTCAACATTCGATCTTCTATCTGTGGAGTACATGCTATTCTCTGCCGTCCAGTATCAAAAGACCGCTTCTCAAACGAACCAGTTTCTCTTAGTCTTTGAAACACCGTCTGAAACATCACATGCGAAGGCAGCTGGCGACCAGGAAACGTTTCAGCATAGAAGCGACGTGCTTGTAAAGAATTCCCATTAGCACGACCGTACATGAACACCATATCACTCATTTCAGCATTAGAATACGCAACCATTGTAATTGCTACAAATTGCACTAAACGTCAAATTAAACTGTCATAAAACAATAGCTGATAAGCACCTGTTTACTGGGATATGTTATATCCATATACTACTAGGAACACTCGCTGTTATCTCGTAAACGGTTGATTTGTGAACATATGTTTATTATGACATTTAACTTATTTTTAGATCGTACTACATGCCCTTAAAATCTTTAAACGATGTTTCAACACACCCTGTATAGTAAAAATAAGACGGGACTCAATAGTCTTGTGGAACACCATATTTGTTCTTCAAACAAACAGAATTTAAATTAAAATTTATTTACACATATTGGCTTCGATTATGCAAGTAGGATGATCTACCGGAAGGCAGTCAGTAGGTATGTTCGTTGTGGCACTCTGCGTCGTAACGCGAAAATCTAGCCGCGTGACATCGCGTAAAATTTTTCAATGCAAGCTGTGGCCGTAAAACGCTGGATTGACTCCAGTTTTAGATTTTCTGATTGCTATTCGTTTTGCCATCAAATCGAACAGGAATGCTTACCACTGCGTGACGCTAGTGCCAAAACGAACAAACCTACTTTTTCCAATAAAGCGTGATGATTGACGCAATCGAATGCTCTGCTGAGATCACACAAGCTGATTTTCCTTGTACAAATCCATGCTGATTCTTACTAACGACGTTGAAGTTATCTAAAAGAATTAATAACCTTTGCAAAAAGGTATTTTCAAATATTTTTAAGAAAAACGGAAGTAAGAGCGATAGATCGATAATTATTATAATATAATACCTATATTAAAATCATCAAATCATTGTGCATATCAATTGGAGACAAGGAAAGAGTCAGAATCAGAATTGAGCCTTGCGTACTTTATTAGATTGATAATTATTTTGCTTGGTTACAGTATTGTAAACTGTGTCAATAAAAAAAAAATTAAATGAATTTACTATGTTTTCTAGCGTGTCAACTTAAAGTATTATCAACTATTACGAATAACTTCTTCCGGGTTTGGCCGTAAGTCAAAACCTATATCGGCCGTGAAAGCCTACGCAGTGTTAAAGTATTAAGGCGCGGGGCCACTGCACGCGAAGCGAAGCGAAGCTCAGCGAAACTAATTTCCTTGAAAATTAGCTCCCATGTTATCATACGCGGACGCGAAGTTAGGCTAGCGAAGAAAAAATAGCGTCCACGTAAGATTACATAGGAGCTAATTTTCAAAGAAATTAGTTTCGCTGAGCTTCGCTTCGCTTCGCGGGCAGTGGCCCCGCGCCTTTATGGTGGAGCAAGCTTATTTGTTTTACCAGATAACCCGGTATATCCAGCCTAAGATGCAACGGTCCATAGCCGATTTATTATTGTTTTTTTGGAAAAATGCTTCAAATAAATGTTGCCCCGAATCATATTCTACACATTTTAAAATTAGTTTCAGTAATGGCCGACTTCCTGCTGTACCGAAAGTAAATACTAACTATATTATTTTAAATGGAACACCCTGTATATTATTGCACTTTTGGATTCCTTGTTAAATTTAAATAACAATTCGTTAGGCATACTTTGGGGCTAAGTTGTATCGTTTCCGAATTACATGACGTTTTTCGAAAAAAATGAGATTTGCAATGTCTGTGGGGTTTGGAAATATCTCCGGAAATACGAAAGTTAGAAAGATGCGGTTTTCAGTTTTCGCTTAATCATGAAACAGCACACGTCTTTTATTTTAAAATTGTTGCGTTTAAATTGCAGAATTATTAAATAGGGCTCTGTAATTTTCGAACTCTAAAATCATGGATAACTTGATTCTTTTAAATTGAATGGTATAGCAATTTTTACATAAATGGATGTAAAATTTAATTTTCTTTCGATTTTATACGAGTATCATTGTATCTATCTGCAAAGGTTTTGGAGATATTCGCGTTTTTTCAGTTTTTCACGATAGATATGTATTGCGAAGCGCAGGTCACCTTCCCCTCACATTTCACCAGGCTTGCAACTGGCAGCAGTAATACTGGCGTGCTTAGAAAGTGGCAAACAGAACACAATAGGACCACCGGAAACAAACAAAACTTGAAATTAAAAAAAATGTAGAATTTACTGAAGCGCGTTGGAAATGAACATAGCAAAGATAATGGTGTGGTATATCCATAAACCAGAACATTTTTCGAACTACATTATTCTGTCCAATGAATGGCATACATACACATCGAGCGTCTTGCTCGCAACAAGTTACATTTCAAATGTTAATTCCGTCGTTATACACAGAATTTGTACGACACTATTACATTAAATGTTCAAAATGCGATCCATTTTAGGCGCTACGTAGTTGAAATCACTTTTGCAAACACTTTGGAACATTTCTGGGCATTTCTGGTGTGATTTCTTGAAACGCTTTTAAAATTCGATGGCGCATATCATTAGGTGTTGTTGGTAGCGTCTCATAAACTTAATCTTTAATGAAACCCCATAAAAAGGAATCGCAGCTTGTAAGATCTGGCGATCTCGGAGGCCATCTGTCATCTGTCCGCCACGCCCAATCCAGCGGTCTGAAAAAGACATGAAAAAAAACTGACGAAATTCGACAGTATTGGGAGATGGAGCACCATCGTGTTGGAACCTCATCAGCTGACGAGTAGCTTAACGGAATATTTTCTGACAAAACGCCCAAATTATTCTGAAAAAATTCCATATAAACCCTGCCCATCAGGTGTTGGTTATGAAAGAACAGGCCTATGATATGTTGTCCATACCTGCCCACATATTCTTTGACCTTCTGTACTGACTATGTGCTGCAATAAATCGAAGGGGATTTTGTGTGTCATAATTTCGTCTGAAAACATCACTTTCTCGAAAAAGTTCGCAATGTTGTGTTTTCTTTTTTTTTAATTTCAAGTTTGTTTGTTTCCTGTGGTCTTATTGTATTCTGTTGGCCACTTTCTAAACATGCCAGTATTACTGCTGTCAGTTGCAAGCCTGGTGAAATGCGAGGGGAAGGTGGCCGGCGCTTCGCAATACGTATATATCGTGAAAAACTGAAAAATCGCGAATATCTCCAAACCCTTTGGAGATAGATACGATGACACTCATATAAAATCGAAAGAAAATTAAATTTTACATTCATTTATGTAAAAATTGCTATACCATTCAATTTAAAGGAATCAAGTTATCCATGATTTTAGAGTTCGAAAATTACGGAGCCCTATTTAATAATTCTGTAATTTAAACGCAACAATTTTGAAATAAAAGACGTGTGCTGTTTCATGCTTAAGCGAAAACTGAAAACCGCTTCTTTCTAACTTTCGTATTTCCGGAGATATTTTCAAACACCGCAGACATTGCAAATGTCATTTTTTTCGAAAAACGTCATGTAATTCTGAAACGGTACAACTTAGCCCCAATGTATGCCTAACGAATTGTTATTTAAATTTAACAAGGAATCCAAAAGTGCAATAATATACCAGGCTGTTCCATTTAAAATAATAAAGTTAGTATCTACTTCCGGTACAACCGGAAGTGCGCCATTACGGAAATAATTTTAAAATATGTAGGAATATTAAAGGCAACATTTATTTGAAACATTTTTCAAAAAAATAATAATAAAGTATGGACCGTTGCATCTTAGGCTGGACACCCGGTATATGTTTCTTTAGATGGATTAGTGAATTTATAATTTTATTATAAATATAAATTATATAATGTATAACACAATTAATTATAATTCTATTAATTCTATTACATAGCAGAATATTTTGAATTGGCGCCACAATGAACACCGCTCTCTTTGAGCCCAGCCTTAATTGTTTTTTTGCATATACTTATTCCATTATAATGAACGTTTACGTTATTCCAAAATTTACATTCTTTTAAAAATGATGTCTTCAAGTTACATTGGCGCCAATTTCAGAATGCCCGTTAGAAATAGTAATACCTAATAATAGGATTGTCACATAAGTCAGAATAATCGTAATTTCGCTAATTTATATTGCGTACAAAATGCCAGAAATTGCTGGGAAGGCATGCGTAAAAGATAAACAAAACAATAAAAGCGGAACGATAAAATATCACTATTAATTTAAATAGTTCCGTTTGTTTACGCTTAAACGGCCTTGATTTTCTAACTTATTTCATCAAAATCTTTATAGGCAACACAACACAGATGTTCAGAATCGGTTAGTGCTTACGCATCATCTTAAACATTTTAAACTACAAATATGCAAGTATGTGTAGTATACTTATGTGAATGCATAATATACCTAGATGCATCCGTATGCGCTATTTACATTACATTCTACTATTATAAGAAACCTTGTTCGAACGAATCCAAATTTCCCGTTGTAAGGCGTCGCGTGAGAAACGTCAAACGATAATAAAAATAATACGTCAATAAATTATACTAATCTCTCTGCAGTTTACATATAAGAAACGCGTAACATTTACGTAGGAATCTACGCGTATTTGTATATAATTTCGTAACATTTAATTACATACACTTCTATATGGTGGTATGTAATGCGTGTACCTATGTGGATACGCCACCGATGTTTAGAACATGATAAGAGTATTACAATGAGATTTAAAACACACACTTAGATAGGGAATGTTTTGCTATAATACAGGTAATCTTTTGTAGTTAGTTTCTGTTTTAATTTGGTAATAATAATAAATTATATCGTATTTACTTTGCTGCTAATTAATAGGGCTCATAATATAATTTGCCGGTTCCTATAAAATACGCCTTTTAGATTTAAATTATACACTGAGAAAAAAAATTAATAATCATAAATAAAAATACAATTATGGTAAGTAAAAAAGCTCAGCTGGATAGGGGGCAAAAGCACAGATTACTTAGCACTAGTAAAAAAGAGATCCTAAACACTGATACTAACAACAAGCAATCTAAGCTACTTACGGTCTGCTTCATACCGGTAACTATGAAGTTACTATAATTGAACTGAAGTAGTTAAGCCAAAGAATATATGTAGTTGCAGTAAGCCAAAGATTTGCCCTTGTCAAGTAGTAGGTGTATTGCTGTGAGTGAACTATTCAATAACAGCTTATCACACCTTCATAATTAATACAAGCTATTTAGATTACTTGTGATAAGGAAAGAGTATCATTAATGCACGTTCACTAAATACCTGATATACAGGATCGCTAAAAAGTATGGATACAGTTAAATATCTTCAGAACGGTTTAGCAGAGCTCGTTGAAATTTGGCATACAGTTAAAAGTGTTTAAATTCTATCATCTGAGATTTCTTTCAATTTTCTACCATCATTTTATTTTGAAAATACAAGGCAACTTCATTTTTTTTAAATGGCACGGGTGGTCAAATTTGATATTTTTAAAAAGAGCATTTTTTCTGAATTCAGTAATGTAACACATGCCACCTTTATTTTATTAAAAGCAAAAAAAAAAATTAAATTCAAAAATTTAATTCTGGAAAAATAAAAAAGTTAGTAACTATTGAAAATGCTGTTATTGACGATGTGTCACTTGCATATTCCCCACAAATTAAACTTGTGTGCAATAATTTGTTTAACACTGGTACATTTAAGCTAAACTGAGCGTATAGAAATTTTCATGATGGTTGGTTATGGCGACAGAAAACGTTGTGCTCAAGTAGTGACTCCTTTTAATGAAATTCATCCAAACCGGGAACCGATCTCCAGGACGACGGTTTTCAAAACCTTACAAAGATTTCAAGAAACTGGTAGCGTTAAAGATCGTGCAAAGACTGGGCGACCTCGAATTATTACCAACGAAGAAAATTCTTTGAATGTTATGTTGGATGTGGTAGAAAATCCAAAAAAATCAGTACAACAGTTGGCGTTGAACCACAATATGAGTAGAGGATCCATACAAAAAATAATGAAACGCGAAAAATATCATCCTTATAAACTTCACTTGCTACAAGAATTAAGTGACGACGATTTTGACCGCAGAACCGAATTTTGCGAAACTGTGATGCACAGAATACATCAGGATGGTAACTTTCTTAATCGAGTCCTCTTCTCTGATGAGTCAACTTTTTGTCTAAATGGATACGTTAACCGCCATAACTGTCGATATTGGTCTGACAGAAATCCGCATTGGATGGAGCAGGTTCATACGCAGTCGACGAGAAAATTAATGTTTGGTGTGGCATTATTGGTCGGAATATCGTAGGTCCTTTTTCATTAACGGCAATTTAACGTCTGAAAGATATTTGCAACTTTTACAACAACATATTGTTCCACGACTTAGGGAAATATTTCCAAACCACGGCAATCGAAATTGTATACCAACAGAAAACATATGGTTTCAACAAGACGGAGCACCGCCGCGTTTTGGTCGTCAAGTGCGCGAATATTTGGATGAAACATTTCCCGGTAGATGGATAGGGCGAAGGGGGGCTATTGAATGGCCAGCTAGGTCTCTGCTGATCTGTCCCCACTTGATTTTTTCCTGTGGGGTCATGTAAAAAATCAAGTGTATGTCAACAGACCATTACAAATCGAAGACCTACAAGAACGTATAAGAAACGAAATTGCCAGTATTTCTGCAAATATTTTGATTGATTCTTTGCAAAATTTTGCTCAACGTGTTCATTATTGCCAGGAGGTAAATGGAAATCTTTTGTAACAATTATGTAATTTCTTGTTTGAGCTTCTTTTTATTAAAATCTGTTCTGTTTCCGTTAAATGTGTTATTTTTACAATTATTATTTATTTTTTGGTCAAACTTCACGCAGCAAAGAAGTAACGATAGATAAAGACAACATTTCCAAGACTAACAAATTTTTTTATTTTTTTCATTTTTTCAAAAAGCAGTATTATTAGTAATAGTTTTATTTTGTATAGGACAAACACAGTGACTACCTGATATGAATGAAAGATATTGGTAATAACAAAGCAATAATGAAAGATAAGGTAAATGCTCCCCCTTGAAACGTTATTTAGTTATTGAAATTATTGAAATCTAAACAAAGGACAAAGAGAAATATGGCTTTGAAGTTACAACTGATAACAAACAAAGAAATAATATACCTAGCGGTTTCTGTTGGTTCTTGTTACTGGGCGTTGTCCCGGCGAGTAGGGGCTTTGAGTTAACCCACCCGGTATTTTTATTATATTTGCGTTGGCCACTCTTTTACGACGACCTTTTCACACGTCCGCAACTCTTACTTGACGTTAGCCCGCGCGTAGCAGTTTCGGGGACTATTTTATTACTCCGCCACATTAGCCAATCAGGAATAGTAAAACAATCACGGGGTGGCAGCAAAATTCAAATAATCATAGTTGTGGCAAGTTGTTACCTATTTAAGAAAATACATGAGTTTAATAGCGATTCAGCATTGTTGTTCACTTCTACTAACCATGTGCTGTAGGTTAGATACAGTACCAAGTGTCATAAGTAATACGTTACTTACCACAAATTCGTCAGGTACGCTGTGTAATAGCCGTTAATAAAAGCACTATTTACAGTAATAACTTACATTCAGGAAACAGGGTTTAGTTGCAAGTATTAATTAACGAGAATAGTTCCAAGTAAAGCTTTATCTATTGTAAATAATTTTTTATCAACACTTTACTTAGCTCATTTTTCTCAGTGTAGCAAGATATTTCACATTTGCCTTTAATTTTTAGTTTTTTAAACAGGTAAGTAGAAAAGGTGCTTGTGTATATTAGAAAATTTATGTTCTTGGCTCGCATTGTAATAATAATGGAATACTTCGGTAATTGAGCTAATTTTTGTTTAACACAAAATTTAAGTGATATTTTGACCGTAGCATTGCTCTTTGTCAATCTCTATAGAATTAAAATATTATATTGAGCTTGCATGCTTAGGTAATAGACTTTTTCTTATTTTTCTGAATTCATTCGGTGTTTAGTTGACAATAAGAGCTCGAGTGTTTCCTAAACAATTGTCCCGAATTAATAAAATCTAGTGTAGCGCGCAGTGATCGGATATTTTATGTGTCAAATATCATAATGGCAACATCAAAGACTTAGTTTGTTTTTCTCAGAATTTTTGTTATGTAACCTCATCATAAAGGGAAAAAAAGTGCTATCCATCGATATCCACAACTAAAAATCCAAATTGTCTTTTAATTTTTTCTGTGATGACGTCATAACTAAGAAATGAATGAAAATCAGAAAATGAATCGCACCTATTAAGGTGTGCTTTTTTTTAAACTAAACCCAATATTTTCTATAAAAAGAAAACGATCGAGTTCATTTATTTTGTTTTAATATTCCATACTTTAAGTTCGTACTGTAATACTAAGTGTTTTAGGAAAATGTTCAGTATTGTTCCAATAATTAAGAGAGTTATGCATTCTCATAATTACCTTATTTCTAAATTTTATTTGTTCAGATAAATAAAATAATGCATTATATTTTATTAAGTCACATTTCAAACGTGTGCAACACTAGGTTGACAGTAGCATACATATGTTTCGCCTTACCAAGAATCTTCAGTGCTACTGGTCAACCTGATGTATTATACGGAGAAATTCGTATATATACACACTTTATTATATTTTATATTTAATAAGACTTCTTTGATAGCGCCACAGAGATACATTCGCTTATTGTGTGTTAGTTATTGAACACTTCAAAAGAAGTATATATATATATATATATATATATATATATAATATATATATATATATATATATATATATATATACGAGAAGTATGTGCCTATCTACATACAAAGGCAGTTTATGTTGCAAACTCGCTATCAAACGCCTCTAAATTGAATATTAATTACGTACCTCGCCAGGCAGTTGTTTGGTAAATATATAAATGTGTGTAAAAATTTATTTTTACAATATATAAGTTTCAATAATTACCTAACGTTGTGGTGATGTCGCAGTGACAGTAATGTCCATCAAGCAATTTTGTCAACCATTTACAATTCATAACGCGGTAGTTTTAACGGCCAGACACCGTGGAATCCTTTTTTTTTAATATATAAAATATTACGGTTATCACAATAGATAGTTTTTGTATTAACTCTTGTAATCTAAGACAGATAAAGCAAAAATAATACTGTGGCCTAATGGAAAAAAATAAGAATGGATATCTTTTTTTCTCCTTTAAAAGGCCTCAAGCGAAAAAGTCCAAAAAACTAATATCGGAAAAACCTGTTGGTTATGTTATTGATCCGTTATGTCTTAACCACCAACTCGGTAAGTTGTTTAACCTATCTTTTTCACACACTATTAGCAAGTGTACCATCATGCATGCACAAGCTCTTTTCCTCAGAACCAATGGAATATTATGCGGTACTCCTTCCTAGACATTTACATACGCAATTGGGAAGAAATATCGATCCAACAGCTCGAAAAAATTAAAATGCCAAGATAGACATTTACAAAAAATCTTCTTGAATAACCCCTAAATACCTTAGGAGTTTCATTCGCCCAAAACTTAAAATTATGGTTATTAAAGACTCCGCCTCGCAAATATTCATTGCTCCAAGGAGCGTGCAATAAAAAGTTCGCGTCTTTCTTGAATTCTGTTTAAAATATAATTGCGAAACGGTTTTGTCTACATTATGATATACGTTCATATACAAGAGTTGCCTTAGAATTACCAACCCAGAATTAATCATAGAATATAATGATAATTTAAGTATTAAATTAACATTTCTCCCTTAATTTCTTTCCATTTACCCTTTTTTGGTTTTTGATAACTAACTTGTGACCATCAGCAGCGTAATTAAAATCATTTTACCCACGACTATACTGCTTAATAAGGAATTTGAGAACAAACACCGAAGTTCGGATAATTCCTTTTATTAATAGCGGAATAATGCTTCAGAGGATTACATATGTTGTCTGGTCGTAATAAAATTTCGTGTAGCTTTCACGTAATTTGTATGTAAGCCTTCCTGATACAGGCAGTCAATACTAATCCACCTATAGTTTCCAAAAATATTTTAACGAAAAATTAATGAAAGATTATCTGATGCGCAAACTATTACTTTACTTAAATGGAAATTAATTATATACGAGATTAAATTTTAAAACATACTTAGTATTTCAATTTTAGAAACAGAAGCTTTAAATATTCTTTTTTTTTAAGACGAGGGAAACCTGCTCATGAAGTATTATTTCTTCCGTTGTTCATATTTATGTAACACTTATATCGACAAAAAAAAATCCAGGCATTATTGTAAACACTGTTTATCCAAATTCTGAAACAGAATACCTTCTATGATGGTATGCGGGCGCCTCTATGCTCAATGGTTTTGTTGCTACCGTCCAGTAAGATACAGAGAGTCCTACCAGCCAAACTTCTAATAGGAGTTTGAATTTGAAACTTGTGGCAAAACCTTGATCGTCTTTGGTACGTTTACAAAAGTTTTTTCGGCCCCGTTAAACACTTTTGCTACACAATGTGGCCAATTTTCTTGTATAAACAGAATGGTACGTTTTTTACTAACCTAGTGAATTTATCACATCGTTTCTAATCACTTTATTAAGTTCAGCCATTTTTTAAATACTTGCCATTTTGTTTGCATTATTTTAAATAAAAAAAAATAACGTCAAATATTTGCTCTCATCGACACTCTACCCAAATGTCCCTAAATAAATATCCAATGAAATAATCGATTATATTCGAAAGAGGGCAATTATCCAAAATCCAACAAAATCAAAAATATCTCCAGAAGGGGTGAATTAACAAACCATTATCTCATATATTTCTTTTCATATTAATCTTTTTGTAATATTGTACATTTGATTTATTTTATAGACTGAATTTTCTGTATGTCATGGAGTTTAATTTTTAGGCATTGTATTTATTGTGATTTCATATTTCCGTTTGTGAAAAACAACCCCTGTTTATTATTATTATTTTTATTTTGTATGTTTAACATTATGAATGTTATGGCAATAAAGTCATTTATTATTATTAGAGACCGAATTATATGCAAAGAACTGGAATATATGCGCATATACATGCATCGATTTTTGAGAAACTTATGCATTAAACCTGGGCATTATATGCAAAAAAATTGCGGCAATATGCAAAATTTTACATAAAATAATTAAGAGCAGAAATTTAAATATTAACTTTATTGCACAAAATTTTTTCACAACATATTTCTAAAACAATTTATAATTAAATGGTTTTCAAAATTGTGTAAAAGAAAGTTTTGTCTTCTATCAGAATACATATGTTTCGAAATAGAAAAGCTTCTTTCAACATCCACAGATGTAATTGGTGCATTTTTTAACTTTGCAAATACATGCTAAACTAAAAAGTCGAAATCGTTTACTGTTTCACTTTCCAAAATTTTCCTAACCTTCTTCAATTTCAAATACCCCGCATTTTTATTTATCACTTTTTTAAATTTATCGTATATAGAATTACCTATTGTACCCTTAACCTTCTTACCTAGCATATCAAATTTGTCTACTATTTCGACTGATTCCGAGAGCGACATCCCTTGCGTTTCTAGTTTACGAATGGAGAACACAAGAATTACATTTTTTATTCCTTCAAAATTATCGGCGAAAAAAATTGCAGTCTCTAACCATGTACCCCATCTCGTTATAATCGGTTCAGGAGGCAACTTAACACCGGGAAGTCGCTCCTTATAAAATTGGATTCGTAAAGGTGCTTTTAAATACTTTTTTTGACATTGCTAATTAAATCATTAATCAAAGGAAATTGATTCCTAATGTCTTCGGCTACACGATCGGCTAAACAAGTGGTATGAATAATGTTACTATAAAAAAGTTTTATATTTTGCGCGGCTCTTATCATGTATGGTGCAGCGTCGGACAACATTAGTAAAATTTTTTCACAAGGTATACTTCCAGGTAAAAAGAAATTTGATAAACCTTCTTGAACGAATTGCCAATTGTCACATTATTTGTTTTTTGAAGTTGTTTACAATAAATTAAATACGATTTACTTACAATATCTTCATGAAGAATTCCTATTAACAAATGGGCAATATAACGGCCACACTTATCCGTACTTTCATCTACCATGATATAATTAAAATTATTCCCTACCAATTGTTGAATTTCTGCTATTGTTTTGCTGGTAACAAGATGTGACAATTTTTTCGTAGGTACTTTCGTCAGGTATATTATGTTTGCAATATATTTGCAGAAATGATTTCAAATTAACATATGTTTAATCTTGCTAATGGATGTTAGACGAATTAATGCGTTACACAAGATCCGTATTATATTCTTCTTGTTCTGAGTTTCGTGAAGTTGATGCTACACATTGACGTATAGATTGCCTGCACACATGCGGATCGCTTTATAGTTTTCACATTTCTCAATATGTGATGGAGTTTTAGCGTGTTGATCATCAGGGTATTTTCTCTTAGAAAGACACCTACAATAACAATTGTCATTTTATTATCAAAGTTAAAGAATTTAAAAAACAATTCTAAAGCTTTTAGTAAATTAAACTTATCAGTTTACTGTAGGCTCGACAAAATATTTTGTCGCCATCCTTTACCAGTTCAGGATCTGGCTTAATCCATAAAGAAATTTGTTCGCTATACTCATTGTAATGTACGCACAGTATATAAAACGTAACACAATTACACTGCTGTTTCGCTCAAAGATATTCAATGAAATGAATAGTTTATTTGGGAATTAATAATAATAAAACGTATTTACCACATCCCTTCTGCTAGGCGAATTAAACACGTGTAGTTCTTGGAAAAAGGTATTAGAGAATGTAAAAGAGATATGTATCGTTCTGAGAATTGTCGGTTGTCGATCTACATTAGAAATTACTAGAAGAAGCTTTAAATATAAATAAACTTTTGTAAAATATGCATAGGAAATCCTAAATATGCAATATATGCAATCACTCATATAGCGTAAATTAACTTCAATTAGTGTAATGCGTCTACATATAGACTATAATAAAAGATATGCAAAAAATAAAATATATGCACTTTGCATATAATCCGGTCTCTAATTATTATTATTATTATTTGAAGCCATTTCTGATTAAAAATAGACGTTTTGATACATGTTCCGTAAGAGAATACATCTTTTGAACGAGTTGTACACACATCTTCCCTACCAAATTAAGGGTGGGGGTGCTGCGTCCCCAGGAAAGATGTTAAAATCGTCAGATCGTTCATTGGATGAATTGACAGGTTTCGAAATTTTATATAAGTCACAGCAGGTAAATAGTTATTTAAAGTGGGCCGTTTCAATTGAAATAGCCTGTAGTACTGGTGGACATAAATTATCAATTTTTGCTTTTGTAGCAATTTGTTTTATATGTATCCTGACAAAAAAGTCAGTCCCTTTTTTGAATTTTTAATTAATTAGTTTATTATTTTCTCCAGTCGTCATAACCAATCGTTTCCAGCTCGTTTGCTATTTGATTTCTTTTAACTTTCTTAACTTAAATCAGCATAAACATCCTTCCTTTCATACACTCATAGTGAGAAGTAATATTGTATACATAACATCTCAAAAGCTCGAATTAAGATGTTTAAAGTGCACACATAATCTTATCCGTTTAACGTTCCGCTTTCGCATTTAAGCAATAAGCATCGGCTATAATTTTCAGCTAATGATTTCAATACCTGATGATAACAAATATAAAGCGCCTTTTCATAGATACTTCAATCTTCTCATCCAAATTCAATACATCCAGAACTTACACTAATTGAATTGTTAGTGTCAATAACTAGCTAGGCCTGTTCCATCATCTTTTCGAATTCTTATCTCTACTGCTTTGGAATAGTTTGTTTACCTCGCAAAATGGATGTATTTTTAATTTATACCCAGGACTGGATATGCTATTTGCAACATTACGCTACCTTTGATCAAAGTTTGAGTACCAATTAGTGCACTACTACGGTAGGGAACTGCCTTGTTATCGCTAATAATACCTGTACCTTTACAAGATCTTCGATACATAGTTTACCTCTTTATTTAACCGAATGCAAAACGTAGACCGTATAAATTTCGGCTGTATTGATCGCTTCCGTGAGAACCTGTATGCCCAAGGTCTAATTTGAACCGCATTTACTCCTGTTTATAGGTACCCCAGCGGCACGCATGGCTCTTGTTTATGTGTTTGATGAAAATTTATTAGTGTTGGAGTTATGTTTCATAAAACTACGTAACAAATCAGCAGTTATTTTTGATGATGTATATACGACTACTGGCGTAATGAATATATCCTAAAATAGTATAGCGTATCGTTTTCGTCAATTAACCTATAACACGAATACTGATTTGCATATCTCTATGTAGAGATAGTGTGGGATATCTGTTTTCATACAACAATTGGTATTAGTTCATACAAGTTCTCTAGTACATATTCAATAATTTGTCTGTTTATTATGTCACATCAGATATAATGGTTCAAACTAGTAGACCGATTCTTCACTCTGTTGGTAAAGATACCATTGATTTAGAAAATGAGCTATTTTAGTAAATAAAGCCAATAAAGCAGTTACAATTCATGTTGCAAGGGTAATCCACAGATCGCTTGAGACACAAAGGAAATAACATCAAAGGAAATTTAAACTTTGTCAGTACCATTCATAATTAGGCTTATAAAATACTTATTAAATATGGACTTGTGGAAAGAAGCAAATTCAGTACTGCTTCAATAGCTGCTATGGGGCAAGGTGCTCAATTGCATAAGTATGGCATTTTTCTGCATCTTAGCAATGTTAATTCTCGTAGTAGCCAGATTGATTCTTTTTCTCCACGCTTAAAAAAAGAACTAATCTGGCCACTAAGAGAATTAACATCTTTAAGGTGCAAAAATATGCGTGCTTATGTATAGCTAAGCAATGAAAATCTGCCCTACAGCAGCTATTGAATTACCATTGCACCACTCCACATTGTGGTGAAAGACGTGGTAAAATTTACATTCAGAACGATGGAGGGAAGAACGATTAGGCATGGGCCTCAATCTCCTGAAGGCGATCGAACATGGGGCATGCACCAAGATGATAAATCACAAAAAGAGTCACCTTCGTGAAAAGGATTTATCAAAATAACACCTTGAAACTGAATAGAAACGCAATGAAATGATATGCGAATAGCTGCAAAATGGCAAAAGGAGCTGGAATAGGGATACATGGGCGCAGAACCAAAAATTTTGAAAAGTTTAGGAGTATTAATACTAACAGAAATTACCGAAAGCAAAAGAAGGTTCCGAAACATACAGAAGTGGAAGGAAACGAAATAATAGATAATCTTGCAAAAAAGCCGTTAGCACACCGTACTCTGGAACCGAACTCTTTTGCAGAATAAACAGCAGTGCAATACTAAAAAGACTGAAAAGTCAAATAGAGCTGAGAAAATCTAACTATTGGCAGAATCTCCAGAAAATGAGACAAGCCAAAACTCTTCTGGGAGCCAATGGCCATAAGAAATCATCAAGAGTGCACAAACATAAGTAAGAACAACACTCATATATCAACATTCGAATAAAATTGGATTAGCAAAGGACACTGATTGTAGATCCTCTCCAAATTGCGCAGCATTTGTTGCACCTGTGAGCATATTATATCAAAAAACCAGATTTATTTAACCTGTGGCTTTCTCATATTCTGTACTCTTTAAAAGCGATGTGATTGGTTGGCTAGCTTGAAGCAGCAAAAGTAGGGGACACAATAGATCTTCTAGGTAGTGGTGCACTTGTAGAGGAAACTAGTTGCAGACTTTACCACTACAAGGAAGAAACTCTGGTCCATATTCGTTGTCAGAGCGACGATTTAAGAAGCGCAACGTTTCTCAAACTGAACGCGAGTGACTGTAGATCAGATAACCACCTGAGTGAGGCATACTCAAGGATAATAGGTCTAATTAAAAAGGAAAAATTGGAACCATCTTGAGAAAAAATATTCTTTCCCACAAAGAAATAAATATCTTTAACAAAATTTATTTCACGTAAACCGAAATAAATTACCCTTGACAGCAAAAAAAAGTATTTGTTTGTAGGATATCAAATGTAAACTATTCCTTTAAAAAAGCTTTCGACTGCGTCCAACATGATCGGCTAATCGAAAAGGTTAGGTTCGTATTAGATTCAGAGCAGCAGACTGGTTAGTTTCATATTTTCATAGATAGAACACAATTTGTAAAAATTACTTTTAAAACACCAAATGGTGCAAATACTAGTTACCATTCGGAATGGCTTCCTGTACAATGCGGCGTAATACAGGGTTCTGTTTCAGGTGCTGCTCTGTTTAACTTTCTTAACTTAATATTAACGATATTGCGTTATTTCTTGGGGATATTTATCTAACTATGTACGCTGACGATATAGCGATATTAGTAGCACCAGATGCGGGCGTGGCAACAACTGGTAATAGAGTAGTCAATGTTCTCCATATTTGGTTCTCTCAAAACAAGCTTGCGTTGAACTTAAACAAAACCAAATATATGTTGTTTCACGCCCGTCAGAGGAAACCTGATAATATTAATGTAAAGTTAGCTGGCAATATTTAAATTATTTAGCCATTATAGCGGTGTCATTAAATTCTTGGGAATTAACCTTGATTCAACTCTTTCTTGGAAAAAACATTGCTATGATCTAATAAAGAAATTGCATACTAAAATGTATTGTTTTTAGGTGCCTACGTTTACAATTACCTGTAGCGACCTTATTATCCCTGTATTACTCCGAAATTCATTCACGATTACAATATAGTACGTTTTTCTTTATTTATTTATTTATCCTGGAATCTGCTACATAGATGTAGGATACAAACATACAACATGTTAAAAACAAGTCTATGTGCAACTATTCAGGGCCGTAGATGACCGCAAGAACTCCTCAATAGAGTAAAAGGTGTGACATAGCAGATACTGCTTGAGTTTATGAGTAAAAGGGCCCATCTGGCAGGTAGTTTGAATATCTACATGTAAGGCGTTAAGCAGATATTTGCCCGCATAGGTCGGGCTGCTTTCAAAGAGGGTGGTTTTATGTAGGTCGGTCCGCAACAAGTTGCCGTGTCTCGTACTATAATTATCACAATTAGAATTGTGTTCAATAATTTTATATACGTGATATACTTCAACAGTACATTTTAGAAATCAGTTGCTATATATACGACAATAAAAACGATATTCCGACAAATGCTGAATATCACCAGTGTAATACCAGAAACAGACATTTACCGGCACCCCAGTACACCATGTCCATGAGCGTACAATCTCGGCATAACATTTTTAAACAAATTACCAGCGTCAATGAGAGAAAGTAAGTTGTATGCTTTAGAAAGAATCCTTCCTTTTAGAAAAATTATTTTATTCCCTAACTGAATTTTAATTCTTTTTTCACTGGATATTTTTTTTTGCGTCTCCGTCCAGAAACACTCATTTTGCTGTACTTAAAAGGGGCACGAAAAGTATCGTTGTCACTAACTAAAATGTCACTAAAGGTTAGCCACACTAAATTCCGCATGACAGACGTGTAATAAATTGTCATTAAGCTACTGTTCAACCATACTAAGATTAACTGGTGTCTTCATTGCACTTATTATTCATAAATAGATATTAAACTAGAAAAAAAATTACAGAAAAAGGTTTATTATCGGAACGTCAAAATACTAAGGTATGTAACATGTGTGCCAACTTGTACTGTCAACTCCCCAATGTCAAAATTTCTTTTCTATTTTCAATTCAAAATTTAGATTTGTCGGTCCAAAAAACATTATGTATCACACGGCCAAAGTATGAGTACGGATACTCGCAAAACCGTAGTTTCTGGACTAGTGATACAAATAACTATTGATTGCCTTGTAGTTTTCTCACTTGCCCTTTAATTTGTTTTTTTTTTTAGAATGAATTTTAAGTTATTATCACAGCCTTTAATTTAAATTTTTATGTTTTTTGTAATTTTTGTTTTTCTTAGTTCAGTAGCAATCGACATTTGTGTTAATTTGTTTTGGTTTAGAATCAACTTTAGTTTATTAAAATGTCATCTGCTTTGTTTATTATTACCACTACTTATTTTCTTTTTTTTGCTTGGATTTATACTTTATTTATTTATTAATATTAGGATGGTGATAGATTTTCTTTTTCTTTTTCATTCTGTTTATTAGCAGTGATATACACTTAAATTGTGTCCTATAATATATATTATTTTTTTATTATTAAGTCAATATAGATACAAGATAAGTTACGGACAAAGAAATACCGGTTTTATGACTCCAAATTGTATTATTGTTATGGATTCTGCGTTAGTTAATAGACATGAATTAACCCTTTGGAAACTATATTCCATTATCCCTATTTCTCGTTTGGAAATCGTTTGGAATAACATGTAGTTACGCAATTTTACAATTATGCTGTAGTTGTGAGAGTGCGTGATTACAAAGAGCAATTTTAGAAAAAATATATTAATAGCGTGAAGACGCCCAGAAAAAAATGAGAAACAAGAAAAATATAGTGAAGGCAATAACATTATTTTACTATTTCTATTTGATAAATTTACCAAACACGATGAGTATTGGAAAATTAGATAAAAGCGCTAATAAGCTACTTTAATTAATCATTTGTATTACCTGTACAACGCGTTTCGGCCTAAGCTATCATCAGGCATAACTGTCAAATCTGAATGAAACAAATAAATGACGTTAATAGTTAAAATTTAAAGTGAGTGACATTAATTAGTGATTAAAATGGTACTTCAAAAATTGTAATTTGAATTTAATTTTAATTTTAAATTTGAGGGAAACATGTAACCGTTAAGTGAAGGAATTATAAAGAGACGCAACTAAATGGAAAAAAATCGTATCATATATGCATTCTTTTCTATTCTCTTTTCTTGAGAAGAGTATTTTTTACAGAAACTGCAGTCCTCTATAGGAGAATTTCAAAAGTAACCTTGGGCTTGGGCAATCGTTCAGCTATATTACTGCTTATAGATCAATGTTTAATCTCCGTATATATTGCAAATCTTTGGTTTTCCATTTGCTTTAATATAATTTAAAACATCGAACTTTTTTGTTGATGATTTTTAAAATATGTTACATTTTTGAAGGAGCTGGAAGTGTTGATATTTTAACAAAATCGTAAATATCGCAAAAATCGTTGAAATTAGAGATAAAGAACACTTGCCTTCAAATAATATGTACATACAATCCATAAATTAAGACGAACAATAGCATTTTCATTAAAATAAAGAAGTTACAGTTGTTTGAACTAAATATTTGAAGAAGTATCAAATTAGAATATGTATGCGAAATTAGGCTAAGTTGACATTTTAGTAAAATATTTTATGAACTGAAGATATCACCGATGATTTATATATATTATTATGGACATTATTATACGGGAAACCATTTATTAGAGATATTAAACACAAAAGGTAATAAACAAAAAGAATGTTTAAATGATTATTATGTCATAATAAAATCAAAGAAGCAGCACATGCAATTTTACATTGCATTGTCAATCTTACTAAATTAATACGGGCACAAGTGAAAAATATCAAAATGCGAACAAATCAAACAGCGAAATTTAATATTATAACCCCACAAATAGTGTTATGAAACACATAACTACTGAGAATTTGAGAAATAAACAAGCAATAGAAAAAAAGGAAAAATATATGCACGTGGGTAATATAGTAACATCTATAATTATAAATTCAGACACAGATACCGATTTGCAAGACTACGTAGTCACAGACGAATGATTTATGAAACACGGGCCACGGGCTCTTTTTGTATGAACCTGACTTACCGTTTTATTGCACATGCTACATACATCGATCATATTGAGGACTCAATAGTAATCCTAAGCATGTTTTTCAGTGCATTCATGCAAAACAAAGCACAACTCGCATACCTGGCACTTTGCATTATAATGATGTAATCTTGGATTCCCCTCAAAATACAGTTGATGCTTTCGCTAGTAAATTCCCTTACTAATGGTTCAAGTCGTTCTACGGAAGTTGTACATTCTAATTGCATTCCTTTCACAATACAACATGTCTCTGTTGGTGAGGTCATAAAAGTCTTATAATCTTTTCCTGCTAACAACACTGTTGGCGATGATCTCATTCCAAGATTTCTCGTACGTGATGCTAGATTTGTATTTGGCCATTAGCTTATATAATTAACTTGGCTATTGATACATGCACTTTTCCTGCAGTATGGACAATTTGCTTAGAGTTGTTCCAATATTTAAAAAGGATGATAAGCCCGCTAAGCGTCTGTTAGGATATTTTTGCCCATAAATCCTTGATGCTCAAACAATTTTCTTGACACTCTCCAATTATTAAAATCATATCAATCCTCTTTGCTTAAGGGTAATTTCTCATTGTAAATAATTAAAATGCTTTTTAAATAACCACGAACAACAATGATGCGTAACTGACAAGTTCTGTTACTCTCATAGATATTAAATACGTTATGTTACTGTCGAATGACTTTTGTGTATAATGAATAATAGCGACACTTTTATTTAAGCTTACTTTTCAAAAAAGAATGGATAGGAATTAATATTTGGAATAGAAAATTCTAAATTACGAAGAAACTATAAGAGATAAGGAAGTATTAATACAATCCTAAAGATCGTTAAAATTAGAATCTAAATATGGTAATAAATACAGGCTGTTCCATTTAAATTAAAAAAGTTACTTGCCTTTAAGGATAGCGAAAATTAAAAGTATGTTTTTGTTCACCCTGTATAATTTTTTGCATTACTTTTTTTTATTATCAAATCTAACACTTTAGTTAAAAAATAAATACAGCTTAAATATACCTGACAGGCATGCCTCCTAAATTTTGGTCTACATTTTGAAGTATAGTTAATTATCTCGTAAACGAGTTGAATTAGACATAATAAACTTAACACCAACTTGTCTGTATTTAGTCTGTACTATCAAAATATTCCATAATATACAGAGTGTTCCATTTAATTTTTTACAACTTTAGTGTGTAGCTTTTCTTTGTGTCAGCCTGTATACTTCAAAATAATTTTGAAATGTGGTCCTTCCGTACCTGTAAAAAAAAATTGAAAATATGTTACAACTTTTCGTATATAAACCGACACGAATGTGCTGGCCCACTTGTATATTACCACACGACTTGTATTTTTTGTATATGTAAATAAAACTGATGTATAAAATTTATTATATACTTAAAATCAAAATCACGTGTTACTATAATCCTATGGGGCTCTAATTCATAGTCGATACTGCCGCTGCATTTATATGCTACCAGATACATACATGTACCCTTTAAATGAGAGGTAATTATCGCTACAGGCCGTGCATTAAAACCATTACAAATGTTATAAGTAGAGACCGGATTATATGCAAAGTACATATATTTTATTTTTTGCATACCTATCTTTAATTATAGTCTATATGTAGACGTATTATACTAATTAGCGCTAATTAGTGATTGCATATATTGCATATTTAAGCTTTTTCTTATCCTTTATATTAGTAAAAATTCCTAGTAATTCCTAATGTAGATCGACAACCGACAATTCTCAGAACGATAAATCTTTTACATTGGTTTCTCTAATACTTTTTTCCAAGAACTGCACGTGTTCGATTTCGCCTAGCAGAAGGGATGTGGTAAATACGTTTTATTATTATTAATTCCCAAATAAACTATTCATTCATTGAATATCTTTTAGCGAAACAGCATGTAATTGTGTTACGTTTTTAAATACTGCAAACATAATATAGCTGACGAAAGTACCTTACGAAAAAATTATGTCACATCTTGTTACCAGCAAACAATAGCAGAAATTCAACAATTGGTAGGGAATAATTTTATATATATAATGGTAGATGATTGCCCATTTGTTAATAGGAATTCTTCATGAAGATGTTGTAGATAAATCATATTTAATTTATTGTAAAGAACTTCAAAAAACAAATAGCGTGACAATTGCCCAATTCGTTCAAGACGGTTTATCAAATTTCTTTTTGTATATCTTGTGAAAAAATGTTACTATAATTTGTTCCGACACTGCACCAAAGCGCCGCGCAAAATTAACTTTTTTGTCAGGATACCTATAAAACACATTGCTACAAAAGCAAAAATTGATAATTTATGTCCACCAGTACTACAGGCTATTTTAATTGAAACGGCCCACCTTAAATAACTCTTTACCTGCTGTGATTTATATAAACCTGTCAATTGTTATATTAATGAACGATCTTGCGATTTAAAATCTTTTCTGGGGACGCAGCACCCCCACCCTTAATTTGGATAGGGAAGATAGGTCTTGTGACAACTCGTTCAAAAGATGTAATTCTCTTTACGGCAACATGTATCAAAAAGTCTATTGTTTTAATCAGTAAGCAAAACGTGCATAATAACTCTGTAATAAAACCCTGTTAGAATGAAATGGCTTCAATAATTAATAATTAGAGACCGGATTATATGCAAAGTGCATATATTTTATTTTTTGCATATCTTTAATTATAGTCTATATATAGGCGCATTACACTAATTGAAGTTAATTAGCGCTAATTAGTGATTGCATATATTGCATATTTAGGCATTTATATGCATATTTTTACAACAGTTTATTTATATTTAAGCTTTTTCTTATCCTTTCTATTACTAAAAATTCCTAGTAATTCCTAATGTAGATCGACAACTGACAATTCTCAGGACGATAAACCTTTTACATTGGTTTCTCTAATACCTTTTCCAAGAACTACACATGTTTAATTTCGCCTAGCAGAAGGGATGTGGTAAATACGTTTTATTATGATTAATTTCCAAATAAACTATTCATTCATTGAATATCTTCGAGCGAAACAGTATGTAATTGTGTTACGTTTCTAAATACTGTGCGTACATACAATACATATAGCGAACAAAATTTCTTTATGGATTAAGCCATATCCTGAAGTAGTAAAGGATGGCGACAAAATATTTTGTCGAGCCTGCAGTAAACTGGTAAATTGTTTTTAAATTCTTTAACTTTTGATATAAAAAGACAATTGTTGTTGTAGGTGTCTTCTGAGAGAAAAAACCTGATTGATCAACACGCTAAAACTCCATCACATATTGGAAAATGTGAAAAACTAAAGCGATCCGCATGTGTGCAGCAATCTATACGTCAATGTGTAGCATCAACTTCACGAAACTCAGAACAAGAGAATATAAAAAGGATCCGTGTAACGCATTAATTTCCTCTAACATTCCAATTAGCAAGATTAAACAATGTTAATTTGAAATCATTTCTGCAAAAATATTGCAAACATAATATACTGACGAAAAGTACCTTACGAAAAATTATGTCACATCTTGTTACCAGCAAAACATAGCAGAAATTCAACAATTGGTAGGGAATAATTTTATTTATATCATGGTAAATGAAAGTACGGATAAGTGTGGCCGTTATAATTGCACATTGTTAATAGAATTCTTCATGAAGATATTGTAGGTAAATCATATTTAATTTATCGTAAAGAACTTCAAAAACAAATAATGTGACAATTGCCAAATTCGTTCAAGAGGTTTATCAAATTCCTTTTACCTGGAAGTATACCTTGTGAAAAAATGTTACTAATTTGTCCGACGCTACACCATTACATGATTAAAGCCACCCAAAATTTAAAATTTTTTTATACTAACATTATTCATACCACTTGTTTAGCTCACGGGTTCAATCTTGTAGCCGACGACATTAGGAATCAATTCCCTTTGATTAATGATTTAATTAGCAATGTCAAAAAAGTATTTTTAAAAGCACCTTTACGAATCCAATTTTATAAGGAGCGACTTCCCGGTGTTAAGTTGCCTCCTGAATCGATTATTATGAGATGGGGTACATGTTTAGAGGCTGCAATTTTTTTCGTCGATAATTTTGAAGGAATAAAAAAATGTAATTCTTGAAATGACTGCTAACTGCATTGCACTAGATATCTGTAAAAAGATAGTAACATCAACAGAATTGCTACAAAACCTTTTGTATATTAAGGCAAATTATAGCTTTGCTTCAAGTTCCATTCGTAAACTAGAAAGGCAAGGGATGTCGCTCTCGGAATCAGTCGAAATAGTAGACGAATTTGATATGCTATGTTATGAAGGTTAAGGGTACAATAGGTAATTCTATATACGATAAATTTAAAAAAGTGATAAATAAAAATGCGGTGTATTTGAAATTGAAGAAAGTTAAGAAAATTTTGGAAAGTGAAACAGTAACCGATTTCGACTTTAATTTTAGTTTAGAATGTATTGCAAAGTTAAAAAATGCACCAATTACTTCTGTTGATGTTGAAAGAAGTTTTTCTATTTCGAAACATAATGTATTCTGATGGAAACAAAAACTTTCTTTTACACAATTTTGAAAAACATTTAATGTATAAATTGTTTTAGAATTATGTTGTGAAAAATTTTTGTGGCAAATAAAGTTAATGTTTAAATTTCTGCTCTTATTTATTTTATGTAAAAAATTTGCCATATTGTCGCAATTTTTTTGCATATATGCCCAGGTTATATGCAATATTTTTCCAAATCGATGCATATATATGCGCATATTCCAGTTTTTCTTTGCATATAACCCGGTCTCTAGTTATAAGTGATATTCTTATATCTTGACATGCACTATACTTGAAAGTTTCTGGAAAGGAACCTTCGCATTTTACCTTTAAACACACGCAGCACAAAATCACATATTATGCAGGTATGTAAATTCATTGTGTGTGACTTTATGAATCCACAAAACATACCACTACTCGTACACTACAAATGTTACGTTGAAAAAGTTGCTCCGTCAGTTGCTCATTCACTTTCAAACAGGAGCCGATCAGTAGTGAAACTCGGTTTCAAGTTACAGACGGAAACCTAGCCGCGTTATTCGCGTCACATAGACGAAGAAAGCGGAATACAAAAGTGAAAAAAAAAATAACTTATCTCTTACAATCGACGCCAAAACAAAGCAGCGTAAACGCTTGCCGGTCATTTAAATGTTGAATAAACACGTTAACTACCAGCAGTATCTATCTATCTGAACACCCGTATTCTATGTATGTATGTTTATGAACGTGTAAGTGCTCCCATATAGGTATCGTACTTAGGATATATTTGCGTGGTATCGCGGCGTTAATGAGAGTTAAGTGCAGTGCTAAAATGCGGCTATTGTAAGAGGTGCGCGATGGGTTTGATGGACGTTGGAATAACTGAAAATCGCACATGTCACAAGCACATTGCTTCAGAAACAGTCGGTGTCAATTGTAACTCGCGAGAATTTAGTGAATAAAATAAGAAAAAGTTTATAGTGTGACACACATAATCGTTTAATTGTAAACGTGAAAGATTTTGAAACCGCGGTTTTATTCTCGTGTAAGATGAAGCTGAAAAGTGATAAGCGATGTAAGTATTTATGCGATAATAAATCACGTTTTGATGCAACTCGCATTGGCAACGATTTTCCCAGATGCATAGCACCAAGTTGATTTAAAGACAATGATTATTGATTTTCCTGCGGAGGACTTAAGGATTTATTTATGATTGAATAATTAAAAGGTTGTAAGAATTACTAACACAAATTAATAATGAAGTTAATACAATCATCTAAATTAAAATCGAATGTCTCCGAAAGCAGGTGTGCTAATATTAATCTAAACGTTCCGGGAATATATAATTCGTTAGTCGAGTTAAATTTAAAACGATTAATAATCAATTCTACGCCAGAAATATAGGCTTAATGTTTAAATTAGCCGGGATTATAAAAATTCCTGTGGCATCGATAAAGCGGCAAAGTATTGGAATAAAAAGAAAAGGTGGCTCTAAATTATTTGAAAAGTAAACGCATATATCATGTTAATATCTAGCTGACCTAAATCGCATTACATTATGTGAGTTACGCACGTATGTATTATATGAGAATCTTTGAAAAGTACAAATTTCTAAAATATGTACGTATAACAAATACCACAGCATCTAAATTATCGTTTCAACTAAAGTAAGGAAGCTAAGTATTTTAAATGAACAAGACAGTATGTGGGCGAAGTATGCTAAATACAATACAAAATGTTAAGATAAGTGAATGTTTTGATTTTTCATTTATTACTTGACGGTTTCATTTCCAACAAATCGTTGATATTTTTCTAAATAAACCTTTTATTATTATTACATTAATTATACGTTATTATAGTTTATTAACGTCTTAAATTTAACATTTTTCAGAGGAAAAGGACATCTGATTTTTTCAGTGATTGTTATACAATTTATATTTGGCGGTTTCTAGGTCACAAATTGAATTAACAAACGGTATTGTTTGCAATGTAGAACATTTATGTTGCATATTAGATGATAATTGTTGAACCAAAACGGATTGTTTGGGCAAAGGGCTTTACATATATCGCCTTCCGCGAAGAAATGCGAAATATTCTGGAAAACAAATTTATGTATAGGAAATCTTTCATAAATTTGAACTGGAATTTTAAGAGTAATTCAAGAATATAACAACATACACGCTATTCTTTTTAAAATAAGGAACTTAATGTAAATACCTTGTATAACCAAAAGTACTAGGGGCTTATGTATATTTGCGTCGATTAGGCCAAATCGCTGTTAGTACCTATATGGCGAAACTTTCAGATTTTTCGGCTAAATAATTTTCCATTTCATCTTAATGGTCGTTCCTAATGTAACCTTTAGAGAATATTGAAAATCTTTGTCGAATGAAATCATCTAATTTCGAAATCTTTCTTAAAAAATTGTCTTCAATACTAAAAAGCAGGATGTCAAAATAAAACAATGTCTTCCTATTTATGAAATGATCCGAAGTAAAAAGGCCAAACCTTAAAGTACCAATATATTCAATGGAACAAAATTAAATAATTACAGAATAAATTATTTGCTTTGACTGGATTAAAGTTGTTATTTGGAGCTTCTATCATTCGTATAAATTCTGCCACATGCTGCAATTTGGTATATTCATGAAATGTATATATAGAAAAAATGAGTACCACTTTATGTAGCAACTTCGTTAGTTTTGCCATTGGGTTATAAATAGTTGGAAACAGAGGATTTATTAAATATTCACAATTATTATCGAATAATATCTGATAAAAGTTCTTCCTTCAATTAAGCTTAGATTTGTCATTTTATTTAGACTTACATTCCGAATTATAAAACAGTTTTCGGACCTGAGGCTGTCCCTTGCAACCAGTAGTCGTCAATAAAGAATTTGTGAGAAATTGGACCATTTACTTTCATTTCCCTACTATCACAGAGTTAAAACCATGGATTACATGAAGAGCTATTATCTGCATTACAGAAATCCAAGGATAATTTATTATGTATCCCTGATGGCGTACCTAGTTTTTTACTTCGGTATTGTGCAGCTGCTTATGTTCCACTATCATATCACATATTTAATTCTACCATTCATCAGCATATATTCCCAAGTGCTGGCAAGATCTCAAGGATTTGTCCCATTTTTAAGAGAGGTGATCGTAGTAATATTGAAAATTTTAGACATATGTCGTATGGATATCTATTTTATGCAATTTTTCTAAAACATTTGAAACTATTTTATATGATAATATCTCATATTCATTACACATTGTTTCTACGGCACAACATAGTTTTATTAGCAAGCACTCGACCATTACTAACTTATATTGCTTTACGCAATACGTGTCTGAGATTTTAGATAGACAAGGGTAAGTAGGCGTGATTTATACTTATTTTCAAAAGGACTTTGACCAGATTGATCACTCTACTCTGCTTACCAAATTACAGAGATTGGGAATTGCACCGAGTTTGTTGGATATTTGCAGATCATACCTACTTGATAGGATGCAGCAGGTTGAGTTCTGTGGAATTAGGTCTAAGGCAATACCTCCCACGTCAGGTGTACCGCAAGGGTCCAATCTTGGTACTCTCCTTTTTGTAATGTTTATTCAATGATATTACTGAGTCATTGCATGCGAAGCCTTAACTTTATGCGCGACGACAATGAAAACTATTTTATAACATTGAATCATTCAACGACGGCCTATCATTGGAAGCAGATTTGGACTCCATAGTTTCATGGTGTGAATCTAATCACTGAAAATTGAACATAGATAAATGTAAGGCCATGGACCTACACCCGAAAACAAAATATCATAAATTATGACTACACTGCGTCAAATATCTGTACTACAACGATGTAATATTATAAAAATCTAGGCATTACCTTTGATAACCAACTTACCTTTTGTGGAACACATATAATGGCATCGTGGCAAGTGCACATCAGATTAAATGGATTTTTATATAGAAACTGCAGGAATTTCACTAATATTAATTGTCTTGTAACATTGTACAACTCCTTAATTAGATCTAAATTAGAATTATGGCCTCAATTATATGGTACCCATTTACAATGTACACATACATAATATCGAAGCTATACAAAGGAGATTCTAAAAGTACTGATGTTTGTGTTAGATGGAAATATACCCTGAGAGAGGTTACAACTATTGAATTATGCTATTGAGATTTAATTTTAACTTTCGCTTGAGACTCGACGTAACATTCTGTGTATAAATTATTATATAATATCTAAATAATATAGTATTGATTGTACCTTTTGTTTAGATCGTATATATTTCAAAATACCTTAGATTAATGGCTCGTCATCGACAAACTCTTCTATTATCCTGGCTAGGTAGAATAAATGTATATATAAGAGCTCCAATATCTATTGATGTGTAGAAATTTTAACTTAATTTTGTAATTTCTGTGACATACATTGCAACTCATTTGCCGAAATTAGAAAAGCTTTTCTTGATATGCAGATACGTTGATCATAAGCATTCATAAGTATTATATATAGTGTAAGAATTTGTGTTAACTTTTTAATACTTGCTTCATTATTCTTTTTATTTATTACTTTCTTTCTTTTTGGGGTTAATTATTTTGTTTAGTAATTAGTAATTGTACATGTAACTAGGTTATGTATTTCCTGCACTTGGGCACCTTTGCCTGTTGGAGATGAATTAATATTATTATTATTATTATTAACTGATGCAAAAACTCCGTCACTGATTTTTTGTTGATTACCTAATTAAATACCGCCTCTGATCAATTATTTGTAACAAAAAAAAACAAGCTGCCATTGAGTGTTACCAAATAAGCAAACCACAGACAATTGTATCTTAATTTAATTAACAGTGCCAAAACAAACGTAAAATACACAAATAAGGACGCCTTCGCAATACAGTCTGCCATACTCGGACCTCTACAATGACGATCATTGAATTCCAATTGCAATAAACATGGCATATAAGTGGTGTACTATGTGTGTACTCGTACATAGGGAACGAAAAAAAAACATAATTAACGACGCCGGAGTAATTTATGGTAACTCCATAAATTAACCGAACGGATAAATCTTTATGACCACGCCAATTAGCACAACATCGCTACTACTATTAGCTGAACTAACTGTATGAGATCAGATTTTGCACGGCAGTTACATAGTGGCGTATTTTGGGTGTCGTGTAGTGTTTAAAACTTTTGAGTTTGAGAGATACGTCCACAGTAAACAAATGTTCAATTAAATGATGCCGAGATTATACCTTGTGTTTAATGTGCTATGACAATCTCATCTATGCGAAGATTTCAGGATAGGGAGTGATTCATTTTAACATGAGCCGCCGAATAGACAAAAGTAAGTGAATTACCTTAAAAGTTGCCGCGTTAACATCTGTAAAATTTCCATTCTAAATTCACGTCAAACATCCTTTTCTTCTTCTACAGAAGATCGTTGAGTATAACCAAATATTTAATTTAATTATAGCTAATGTTTGGACGATGAATTTGTTGAAATATCTTCAAAAACATTTTTATAGGTAAATTGATATAAGCAGTTTTTCATTCAAAAGACATTATGGCCTACGTCAACACGTAACACTCGTGTTTATCTAAGGAACGTGAATTTTATTCAATTTTACCAAAAAAAAAGTATTTAGCAAAAGCGAAAGCAAATAAAAATATGTTTTTTGGAGAGTGAAATATAAGCAAGCTGACTTTAATGTAAGAGCCATACATCGTCGCTTCGTATCGAGTAAATATTGACACAATCGATTCGATAAGTTTACCAAACACTTATAACAAATGCAATAGTAATTATGTATATTGTTATAATGGTATTAAAATTACAAAATTTATACCAAAAGTAATTTGATTTAATGGATTTCCTTCTGATACATACATATATAATAGCTTTTTAGAAATATAATGCGAGATATTATACGTACGGTATGCCTAAAAAATCGGGAGATAACCTAATAACCATGCAAATAATGTTTTTTGAAATAAATTATAAAGCATGGCAAGTAATCATTTAAAAACATTATCCTTTAGTGGGACAAAAATTGCTTTTACAATAAGCTGAAAATGTTTTTGACAACATATATATTTGTTTTCAAAAAACAATTTAGCGTTTCTGTTTCATATTTTTGATGGCCCCTTCAATTTTCTCCCGAAATTTTGATGTCTTACATAAGATGGTCTTTAAGGAATGATCAAAATATTATTTCGGAACAAGAAAACTTTGTAGGGACGTCATATGCACAGTTAAAGACACAAATAACAGCAGATTATAACACTAGCTAATACGATTTTTATAACTGACGTAACAATCTAAAATTTCAGTATTTTCCACTGTCTCTTTTAAACATGAAAACTGTATTCTAATGTAAGGCATCACGTCACATTTTTAAAATAATAATAATAATAATAATGTTTATTCAAGTCGGACACAGTACAGAGTATATGAACGTCAAAGTTTACATAAATTAAACAAACAAAATACAACAACAAAATATTTTTATGTGTTTTTAATAAGATTCATGTGAAATTTAAAATAAAAAAGAAGTATTGTAACAAACTCGAGCGACTATTCCGTTAAGATCAGTGGCAACTACCAAGCACTCGACGTCTTGCATTCCAGGAAGAAATAGAAAATTGTAATAAATTAGTCCATCGCGGAATATACTGAAATTGAAACTTCTGGAGCCGATACATGCAGATATAAAGATTGCAACCGGCGAAGTGATTCGTTTATTATTTATTTGTTGACGCAGTTTGGTAAGGGACAACGAAATGTCACTGAACTGTCACTTATTTGTAAAGGTTTGAAGCGTGTTGGTTGGTGAAGTTGTCTTAATTTTCAAGAGTGAAGAACCCGGCAAAAGATTGTAAAAGTTGCTGTTGTGGATTATATGTTACAAAATCGTAAAGGAAACTTTTAAAGGAATTAACTCAAATATGTTATGAACAATATCTTGGCTTAAAAATTTAAAATCAAGACAAAACATGTATATCAGAGATATGCTGTTTATTGTTGTTTACTGTTTATTTATTTATTGTGTTTACACTCGTCGCATAATATAAATATAAGTATATAACAATATAACATCAAAATTGTATACAAAAATAAAATACATATATGAAAGATTGTAATCTAAAAACTCGTCAAAGGAGTAGAAGGCATGTTAAAAGAAGATTTATACCTTAACAAACTTATCATTTTCCAAGATTTTTATGTTTAAAGGTAAAAAGTTAAAGAATCTAGGTCCGTAATACCCAACACCACTTCTACTGCTGTTTAACTTAGGGTAATCAACTTTAATACTATCTTTATTACGCGGTTCATGATTATGTGTATCACTATATTTAGTGTATTGCTCAATATTCTTTTCCACATGTTTTAAACATAGTAAGATGGATATGTAGATGGCAACGTTAATAATTTATATTCACCAAATTGTTGTCTTACATCATCCCTGTATTTTAAATTTGTTAAGATTCGTACAAAACGACGTCGTACTGCAAATATACGTTTAAAAGGAGGGTGTATGACCAGCTCACCAAACCATAAGCATGACGAAGCAAAAAGCGAGTGATACGCCGTCACAAACACCCAAAACACAAGACCCGAACATCAATGACCTTATCACAGGGATAGATACGACAACTCCTCACAACCGTCTGCGTGGTCATTCCACGCAAATCCGAGTCCAACCCCACCCCACAAGAGCCCGCCGACGCAGAAACCCGCTCCAGAGGCCAAATAGAGAAGCAAACCGCTTGATCTTAACAAAATTCAAGCTCAAACCATACGCCGAAAACCACCCGCCACATCCGACCGCGCACATGACACTCACCCAACTCGTCAAAAAAACTAC